>CAUYRH010108324.1:0-24999 GCA_963574655.1 Perodicticus potto
CTATGAAAATTAGGTCAACTTAAGGATCTGGTCAAAGAAAGGAGATAGTCAACTATGGAGAGTCTACTGTACAGTTTCTGTTAGACAGTGAAAGTAATATTCCAAATATGTTCACATTACAATTTGAGAAGAATATCTAAAATTGACATTTTATCATTTAAGTTTGGACTTTGAAATAAAAAAAACACTGGTACTTAATCCATTTTTAAGAACTCAAAACTCATTTTCCCACAGAAACCCTGAAATACATGGAAGTAGGAATCCCAGGCCAGCCATTACAGTGCATTCAAAAACAAATTGTTTCAAATTATGTCTGGGTTCCTAATACATAAGGTATGTTCTACTTTAACAACTGCTAGAGCACCTGAAGCTTCAAGGAATCAGAGGAACCAGAGATGCCTAGCAATATAAACTAATCTTTTTAGGCTGGTCTGGTTCAGTTTCAAATTGCTACTCTTCCTTCTTTCTCTCCATCTTTTTCTTCTTCCAAAGGAAAAGGAAAAGAATGTATTTCTTCACAAACCATACTTCTTTCCTTTCCAGTTCACTTTAAAACTCTTTCTCCTTGCTTGCTCCTATTGTCCTTCAAGTAAGCCCATGGTACCTAAAGATATCTACATCCTGGTTAATACTACAAACTTTAGAATACAACAGGCCTAGACTCAAATTGCAACCTCACTACCATCCAATGAAACTGTCATTATGATCATTATTATTATTGCTAGAAAGAACAGAGAAATAGAGAATAGCAACAAAACTGTTGCTTGCCCATTTTCTTTGTTTTCCCTAAGGTGAAAAGACAAAGGACTGAAAAAAGAAAATCACCATTTCTAAATAACTAAATATTTTTTTCAAAAGGATAGAATCAGAGTCTTTGAGTACAGGACAGCGCCTGTGGCTCAGTGAGTAGGGCACCAACCCCATAAACCGAGGGTGGTGGGTTCAAACCTGCTCACGGCAAAACTACAACAGATTCTTTGCGTACAAAGGAAAAAGAAGAACATATAAATGAGGCATGAGGAAATTTAACTCTATTACCTGTTCTACTCCTGAAACGAACCCTACCATTACATTACAAACCCTAATATTGAGGGCACTGATAGGATAAATGGGAACCAGAGTTGAATGAAAAGGATTCTGGGAAAAAGTAAAAGCTGTCAGTGTTGGACATACTTAAGCCCAGGACAAAGCACACTTTATAAAGACACTAAATACTACACTGATTTATATAGCTGATGTCCAAGGTCTTCAAAGAATTTACAGTAACTCCTTTAACTTCTCTCAGTCTAGTCCTCTTTATCTTCTATCCTATATCCAAAACAAGTAAGTCCCCAGATTCAAGCCTCCACCCAACAAAATCTTATTTAAAAAAGAAGAGGCAGGCTGAGTGACATATTTCAGTGATTAACAACTTGAGCACCAGAGTTAGACAAACCTGTGCTTATGATATGGTCTAGCAGTAAGCGCTGAAATGTTAACCATTACTATTAATGCAGGCTCTCGCACTCCAAACTCAGTCTTAAATAAAACCACTCAGAATCTCCCAGCCTGGGTTTAATGGAGCCTGAAACCTAAAAAGTAGGCCTTAGTAATAACAAGGAGAGATCTAAGAGAATTCCCATAACTTGGTCTAAAAAGTGAGAAAGGAATCTGCTAATGCTCAGAAAGAATGGGTGAAAAATCACTCCTTTTTTCTGTTCTTAATTCCTCACGTTCCAGTTCCCAAGCAATCCTGTGGTGGTAGTAGCTCCAACAGTGGCAGTAGCAGAAATATAAAACTATAAGAGAGAAATCATCCTCACCACATGAAGAAACTCTGGACCAACCTCTTGATTTTTTTCCCCTTTGTCTTCCTGTCTAGGATCCAGACACAGTATGGGAAATAGAGTAAATGAACAGCAAGCTTTCTGGCCAGAGAGCAGAAAAGAAGGTCCCAGGAATCTAGAAAATAGCATAGATATAACAGAGAGGAATGAACTTGAGAAAATAACAGTAAACTGTTTATGATCTGCATATAATATGAATTTAACCCTAAGCAGCCTAACAAACTATGAAAACTAAAATATTAGATAAACTCCTATGCAGGTTATAGACCGCATAGTGTACATACTGGAAAAATAAAAATAGTTTGAAAATAGGACTGAGATTAAAACTACAATCTATAGAAAGCTAGTTGGAACCTGTAGCCAGAATCTAACCAATCAATTGCCTGCCAAAACAAAAATATCAACATTTCCACAGCATTTAAATACAAGACAGTTTCATAACATAATATTCTAAGTGTCCAGAGCACAATCCAAAAGCCTAAGTACCCGGCATTGAGAGAACAGGAATCTTTTCTCCTGGGAAAAGACAAGTAGCAGAAACCAATAACAAGATGACACAGATGTTAAGAGCACTGAGTGAATTATCCTAATGAATTATCTAATGAGTAGATAAAGATTTTAAAACAAGTATCAATATGACACTGTCACACTAGAAAAAAAAATTTCCTTAGAACCACAGTGTTTTATTAAGTCAAGCACATTAACTGCCATGTGAGTTATATTTAATTCATGCTAGTTTTATGCCTGGGGCCTTGTGAAACATATGTAACTCACATACCTCTTGACCTATCTTGAACTATTAAAACACTGTGGCCCAAGGAAAAATAATTTCTGTTTGTTTAGTGTGTTAGTCAATGTATAAGAGATCTGTGAGTTTAAAAAAGAAAAAAAAAAGAAACTTAACAAAATTTAGTGAAAGACATAAACTTCTACATTCAAGAAGCTCATGAACCTCAGATAGAACAATCCCAATAGATCCATGCCTGCACACATCATAATCAAACTGCCCCAAATTACCAAAGACCAAAAACAATGCATTACTCATAAGAGGATGAGGTTTAACAAATTAAATCACCAGTGATTTATCATCAGAAACCATTCAAGCCAGAAGGAATGGAACAGTATCCATAAAGTGCTCAAATGGAAAAGAACTGTAAACCTAAAACTCCCTAACTAGTGAAAATATCCTTGAGAAATACATGTAAAATAAAAGACATTCTAACTTGCATGAAAAGAGTAAGAATTCTTTGCCTGCATTAAAAGAATTCCTAAAGGAAGTTTTTCAGTCAGTAGAAAATAGAATATTAGGAATGATGGAAGATCAACAGAAACGATAGTATCTGGGTAAATATAATAAACTGCTCTCATTTTGAATAAGCTTGGCAATTAAAAGCAGACATTTGTAACATTTTATGATACGATTTCCAATACAGGTACATCTTGAAAATACTGCAGGTTTGGTTCCAAACCAGTGCAATAAAGCTACCACCACAAAAAGCAAATCACATACATTTTTTGGTCTCCCAGTGTATATAAAGGTCATGTTACACTTTATTGTAGTCCATTAAACGTCCAACAGCTTAATGTCTAAAAAAACTAACGTGTACTTTACATAAAAAAAATACTTTAATGCTAAAAATTTCTAATAATCATCTTAGCCATCAGCAAGTCAAAATCTTTTTGCTGGCAGAAGATCTGGCTTTGATACTGCCTGATTGGTTGCTGGAAGCTGGGGTGGTTGTATCAATTTCTTAAAAGAAGAGAATGAAGACTGCCACATTGATGGATTCTTCCTTTAATGAAAGATTTCTCTGTAGCATGCAATACTGTTTGACAGCATTTTATTCACAGTAAAGTTTCTTTCAAAATTAGACTCAATCCTCTCAAACCCTGCCACTGCTTAATCAACAAATTCATGAAATATTATAAATCCTTTGATTTAATTTCAACAGTGTTCACAGCATCTTCACCAAGTAGTTTCCACCTCAAGAAATCATGTCTATGCTCATTCATATGAAGCAACTCCTCATCCTTCAAGATTTATCATGAAATTACAGCTCAATCACATTTTCAGGTGTCACTTCTAATTCTACTTCTCTTGTTATTTCCACTGCATCTTCAGTCACTTCCTCCAGAGAAGACTTGAACCCCTCAAAGTCATCCAAAAGGGTTAGAATTAATTTCTTCCAAACTCCTGTTAATTTGGTATTTAGCCTCTGCTCATGAATCATGAATCTCCCTAATGGCATCTATGTGCAAATCCTGTCCAAAAGCTTTTCAATTTACTTTGCCTGGATCCATCAGAAGAATCCATCTACAGCCTTACAAAAGGTCTTAAAGAATAAGACTTGTGACTCAGCGCTTGCAGCTCAATGGCTAGGGCGCCAGCCACATACACCACAGCTGGTGGGTTCGAACACAGGCTAGGCCTACCAAACAACAACTACAACCAAAAAATAGTTGGGTGTTGTGCAGGTGCCTATAGTCCCAGCTTCTTGGGAGTCTGAGGCAAGAGAGACGTTGTTTAAGCCGAAGAATTTTAGGTTGCCATGAGATGTGATGCCATAGCACTCTACTGAGGGCAACAAAGTGAGACTAAAAAAAAGAATAAGACTTGGTAATTCAAAATAACTTCTTGATACATAGGCTATAAAATGGATGTTGTGTTCATAGACGGTGAAACAACAATTTCTTAGCACTTCTCCATCAGAGCTCTAGGACAGTGGTTCTCAACTTTCCTAATACTGTGGCCCTACAGTTCCTGTGGGTTGCAACCCACAGGTTGAGAACCGCTGCTCTAGGATAACCAGGTACTTTGTGCATGAGCAGTAATATTTTGAAAGGAATCTTTTCTTTTTTCTTTTTTTTGTACGAAAGGTCTTTATTGGCGGGGGAAGCTGCAGAGAAGCATTAAGGAGGAGGGGAGAGAGAGAGAGAAATGGGAAAAGAGAGGAGACGGACAGAAGGTCGAGGGGAGGAGGGGAGAAAGAGACAGAGACACAAGACACACAGGGGAAGGGAGAGAAAAGAGAGCTGAAAGGAATCTTTTCATCTGAGCAAGTATCAATGGTGGTCTTAAAATATATTCAGGAAACCATATCCATCCAGGCTTTGTTCTCTAATTTATAATGCACAGACAGAGTAAATTTACCATAATGCTTTCGGGGCCTAGGATTTTAAAAACTGGTTAGTGAGCATTGGTTTCCACTTAAAGTTACCAGCTGCATTAACCCCTAAAAATACAGTCAGCCTATCCTTTTAAGCCAGGTATTCAACATCTCCTCTCTAGCTATTAAAGTTCTAGATGGCATCTTCTTCCAATAGAAGGCTGTTTCTTCAACACTGAAAATCTGCTGTTCAGTGTCTGCGGGTATCCAACCTTTTTCTTTTCTGTTGCATAATGGAAGAATGAGAGTTGTCTTGGGCCACAAAGTAAATATACAAATACTAACAAAAAGCTGACTAGCAAAAAAAAAAAAGTTCCGTGCATACTTTTCATGATATCCAGCACCACAGAAAAGCAAAAAAAAAAAAGTCTTCACAAAATCAGCATGAGCCCGCAGGCCCCATGGAACAGGCTGGAATACACCTGTTGCCACTTTCATCAGTGATCTTAACTAGGTCTTCTGGACAACCTGCTGCAGCTTCTCCATCAGCATTTGCTGCTTCACCTGACACTTTTATGTTATGGAGATGGCTTCTTCTCGTAAACCTTATAAGCCAACCTCTGCTACCTTTGTACTTTTCTTCTACACATTCCTCACCCCTCTCAGCCTTTATAGGACTGAAAAAACTTAAATCTTTTCTCTGGGTTAGGTTTTGACTTAAGGAAATGTTATGACTGGTTTGACCCTCTATCTAGAGCACTCAAACTTTCTCCCTTATTGGCAATAATCACTTATTTATCATTCATGTGTTCACTGTAGTAGCACTTTTAATTTCCTTCAAGAACTTTTTCTTTGCATTCATAATTCAGCTGACTGGACAAGAAGCTTAGTTTTCAACCTGTCTCAGCTTTTGACATGCCTTCCTCACTAAGTTTAATCATTTGTAGCTTTTGATTTAAAGTAAGAGACATGCAACTCTTCCTTTTGCTTGAACACTTAGAGGACATAGTAGGGTTATTAACTGGCATAATTTCAATACTGTTGTATCTAAGGAGATTGGAGGACCTGAAGTGAGGGAGAGAGGTGGGTGGAATGGCCAACTGGTGGAGAAGTCAGAAGACAAGCAACATTTATCGATTAAACGCACAGTATTACATAGGCACACTCCATAGCATCCCAAAACAATTACAATAGTAATATCAAAGATCACTAATCACGTAACAGATATAACAATGAAAAAATATGAAGTACTGAGAAAACTACCAAAATGTGATACAGAGACAGGAAGTGAGCACATGCTGTTAACACAGGGTTTCCACAAACCTTCGATTTATAAAATACACACAAGACAATAATATAAAGGGGGAAAAATAAAGCATTTCAATGGTAGTTAGGTTTCCACATTTTACTTTAAATGGTAAAATACAGACTCTAAGTCAGTGGTTCTCAACCTGTGGGTCGCGACCCTCAGGAACTGTATTAAAGGGCCGTAGCATTAGGAAGGTTGAGAACCACTGCTCTAAGTAGACTGTGAAATGTTAAGTATGTTTATTATACTTTCTATAGCTACCATTAAAAAAATTAGTCAATAGTACAATAAATTTAAACAAAATAAAAATCTTCAAATGACCCAAAGAAAGAAGTTATAGAAGAACAAAACCAGAGGGAACAAAGAGAAAATAAAGACCTAACTCTAAACATGTCATTATGTCAAATTTGTGAGAGTCAGAAAAAGCATTATAAATATTAAACTTCTTACATCAGAAAAAACAGGCCTCAAATCAATAATACAAACATTCAACTTAAACAAGAAAAAGAGCAAAATATATAAAAAGCTAGCAGAAGGAAGAAAATAGAGCAGAAATCAATAAAATTGAAAACTGAAAAATAATCAATGAAACCAAAAGCTCATTCTTTGAAAACATCAGTAACATTTAAACTAGCAAGACTGATGAAGTAGATTACCTGAATATCCTTATAACTATTTAAAGAAATTGAATTTATAGTTAAAATCCTTCCCCCAAAAAAGAGTCTCTTAAATCCAGATAATTTCCCTGGTTAATTCTACTAATTTTTTTAAAAAATAACACCAAACCAACACAATCTCTTCCAGAAAATGAGCAATGAGCACTCCCCAAATGAGTCCAGCATTACCCCGATGCCAAAATCAAAGACAGTACAAGAAAAGAACAAATTTATATACCGCTCTTCATCAAAATAAAAACATAACAATGGAATACCACTCAGCAATAAAAATGAACTAGTATTTCATTTAACAACTTGGATGAATTTTAAAGGCATTATATTTAGTAAAAGAAGGCAATCTCAAAAGGTAACATAGTAAACAGCTGCATTTCTAGATCATTCATAAAAGGTCAGACTACAGTGATTAAAAAACTGTTACCTGAGTAAGGGGAAGTTATGACTACAAAGATAGCCACAACTGATTGGTGGGGGGCGGGGGGTAGTGAGGGAACTATTCGTACTTATAACTGTAGTGATGGTAATACAAATCTATACGTGTATTAAAAATCACAGAACTATACACCCCAAAAGGTCAATTTTACTGCATATAAATAAATTTAATTTTTAAAAAACAGTAAAGACTAACACAAGAACAGTTACAGACTAAAATATAAAATGTTAACATTTTCAACAAAGGTACTTTTTCACTGTCAACTTCATAGTCTTATTCTCCAAAAGGTTTTAACTATTGCCAATACATAGAAGACACCCAAATTATATTGCCAGAGATGAGACTGACAGGAGGTGTTTGAATTTTCTATCCTTCCTCTTTGCATTGCTACACCACTGAAAGGTCTGAGAGAGAACACACAACCATAACCTGTGGAGATAAAGAATAAAAGCAATAGGCACTCTTTAACATCTCCACTGAATAGATTAGTTCTAAGATCCTGGTAATGGTATGGCTCTGGCTAATTTTTCATTATTAGGAGGGAGAGATCTACTACAGGCGACTCCCAGCTAGGTTAAACTCTTTAAGTGATATGTGTCCCTATGGGAAAAATACATTTGCAATATTCTATATGCCTAGATAATTTACCATGCAAGAGTCTGATAATCATAATTCTACTATTTCTCAAAGTGAAAAACAATCATAAACAATAGCATGTTATATTTCCTCCAAATGAGTCCAGCATTACCCTAATACCAAAATCAAAGAGTGCAAAAATACTCCAATACAGTCATTATATTTATGCAGTTCTTTTCTAATGACCCTATCCCTGCTTAAGGTATGGAGGAAAGAATAGAAAGAGTTGCTTACATAATCCTCATTTATCCTTGAAATTCTCTTCTTCACTTACTGAAGTACAATGATGTAACTAATTTAAATGGTAAGTCAAATGTAAAGCTCTTTTGTTTTTATCCATCAGCAATTCCTCAATGCCTGTTACAAGTCCCCTTAGAGGAAGAGTTATACATGTGAAAAAGTACAGTTTATATGTAGATTAACCCTTATGCCTATTACAGACAAAAAGCAGAAGAACAGAAAGATGTTGTAGACTCATTTCACAACTCAAATTCCCAAGAACACAAAAGGAGCACTTAGGATCAATAGCACTGTACCCTTACATCTGGCAAGCAGAACAACAAAAAGAAAGGCATGCTGGATGGAAGTATGGAAGTAGAAGAAGAACTAATGAGTTTTTATTCTTTTTATTTTTTAGCCCCAACAGAAAAACTGTCAACTATATCTTTACTTTAATTTAACCTTTGGTGTTCTTAAAAAGACTTTTGTGCTGAAATGGCAATCTGTCTATCCACCGACCTCTCAAAAAAGGAAGATGGGAAATTATGTATAACACAGAAAACACAAACAAGTAAAACTTAGTTCAGTTGTGCTGCTATTAAAAAAAACAAAATCTTCACCTAGGTAATTTACAAATAATAGAAATTTCTCACAGTTCTGGAGCCTGGGAAGTCCAAAATCAAGGCACCAGCAGGTTCAGTGTTCTGGAAGGGTCTAATCCCTGCTTCAAGATGGCACTTTGTTGTTGATCTTCACATGGTAGAAGGGATGTAAGGGCAAAAAGAGCCCAGCAAGTTTCCTCCAGCCCTAACATACATACTAATTCCATCAATGAGGGCAGAGCTCTCATGGCCTAATCACCACCTAGGGGCACCATTTCTTAATACTGTTACATTGAAAATTAAGTTTCAACATAAATTTTAGAGGGGACATAAACATTCAAATTGTAGCAAAAATCTAAGAATTAAAACAGGAGAAGTAGTGAAAATAAATGACCACATATATGCTGGGCATGGTGGCTCATTCCTATAACTCCAGAACTTTGGGAGGCTGAGGTGGGAGGATTCCTTCAGGACCAACCACCCTGAGTAACTAACAAGACTCAGTCTCTACAGAAAATTTAAAACTTAGCCAGCCATGGCAGGGCATAGCTACTCTGGAAGCTGAGGCAAGAGGACTGCTTGAGCCTAGAAGTTTGAGGCTGAGTGAGCTATGATTACATCACCACATTCCAGGCAGAGTGACAGAATGAGAGCCTGTCTCAATAAAAACAAAAAAAAATTAATGTAAATGACCACATACAAATGCTTGTCAAAGAAGAGAATGGATTTCATCTACAAAGGGAAAAAAGGGGACAATGTTCAAAACCACTCCTTCTGAAATTGTACTGTTTTGTTTAAACAAGATACTTTAAACCTGACATTACAGAGCTTCAACTTCAGACATTAGTTTCTTTTACACGAATGCTAAATGTTACTGTGACTGCTTTCTTGAGAATTACTCACTTTCTTCATGCTAATCCCCTACAAATTAGTACAAATTGCTGTTATGAAACTAAGACTGAAAAATAAAAAAGCGATTATTCTGCATAGTAAAAGGAGTATCTACTCTTTAGCTATGCCTATTATCTGAACTTCTTAAACACAAACTCATCTTCCTAGGTAGATATCTCAGAGACAAATAAGAGTTTATTATTTTATATGAATATATATGAATACATCTGACTTACATACAACTTGCACTTATGGAGGCCATTACAGTAAGTCCTCAAGTTATACACATCTGACTGATGTATAACTTACACTTACTAATGGAGGCTATCACATGTATTAGGTAAATGTACCTGTTCCAACTTACACACAACTTCAACTTAAGAACAAACCTACAGAACCTATCTCACTCGTAACCTGGGAGCTATCTATGTAACAATGTGTCTGCAAATGAATATTTAATGCATAATTTAAAGAAGCATTTCACAATCCTACTCATGAAATGCTACAACTCTAATCCAGATATGTATTACATACTGTACCAACTTCGAGAAAAAAGTACTTTTCCACATTAGCATCAGACATGCATATTCAGATTTCCCCCCTAAATGTAATCATATTATGCAAAAGCTACGAGTGCCCATAACTGGACTTTTGGGTATGCATTTCATACTATCTTAAGCTACTACTTTCTAGCAAATTATAAAATTAACTCACTTCTTACAGTACCTTGTGACAAATATTATTCCAAGTCACTAAAAATTAAAAGTATTCAAAAACAAGAAAAGTGTAACACTCTTAACGATTCAATGAACTGCAAAACTGTTAAGCTGTTACATGGTGCCTGCTCTGTTCATCACTATATTACCAGGATCCAGCAGCATGCCTTCAAATGAGTGCCCAAAAAACAGCTTCAAATGAATTATTTATGCATTATTATACACAGCACATATTATTTGACAGCCAGGGTTCTAAATGTGTTTTCTTTTTATATACAATTATCACATAAATGTTAATCACTTTAATCACTATGATCCTGAGAGATTTAACTTCATTGTACTGTGATATTGTTGTCATTACCTTTACTTATAGTGGAAACACATCAAGCAAGTAGGAAAGCTAGGACTGAAATCCAAGTAATCTGGCTGTACTGGGCGTTTAACCATGACACTAAACTGCCTAACACTAACATACGGATTTCTATAAGGGTGATTAGTCATCAAACAACTCACCTGAAGACCATTTCCTTATGGTATTTAAGTAACTACTGTAGAAACTCGATAGCTGACCACCTGATGTTGACTTAATTTTCATAGACTGGACATGCACCACATGTACTCAATGGAAGACTAATTTGTATATATGGACCGCCTCTGTAAATTGTATCTTGAATACTTGAACTGTGACACACAATATTTATTAGTTTTTCCACTATAAATTGACTAGTTGAGTCCATACTACACCAAGGGTTAGAAGGTATGAGCTTTGCCCCTTAGTAAAATTTTTTCTTTCTATAAGTTCTTTTTATTACTATCACAGGTTAGATTAGGCCTAACATCCTATTATTTATCATGTGTTGCCAAAGAGTTTTTCAACATGAAGGACTGGTCTGAATTGTAGGTACATCCTACAATTACTAAAAAGTTCATGGTTAATCAAGATGTGAAGGCCCAAAGGCAAGAACTCAAAGAGTTGACATGAAGGAAAAGGTTTATCTACATTTTCTCAAAAGTAGCAGCCAAAGAAAGACGGCAGAACATTTTGGTGTTAGTAACATCCAAAAACATAAACATACGTCCTTGGAGAGAGATGGTAAGTAAAACAGAAAACTACAGCAGAAAAGGAAGAAAACTTTCCCCAGTGAGGTCAATGCCACATTACGCTGGTTCAAACAAATGACGGCAGTCAGCACCTGAATCTTCAGGCTTATGATCCAAGAACTTGATAAAAAATGTGCACAGAAATTCAGGGTGGCAGATTTCCAAGCACCAAGTGGTTGGTTTGAGAGATTTAAACTGCAACATGAGATCTCCCAGAAATCTTATATGGTGAATCTAATGAAGTTCCAGTAGAAGTTGTGGAAGAGTTCTTCAAAAAGTCCCCAGACATCGCCAGAGGTTTTGAGGATGAAAATATCTTTAACATTGCAGAATATGGATTCTTTTTCAAGGTGATGCCTGACAGAAGCAGCTTCGTCACGAAGGGTAACAAATGTAAGTTTTTGGAAAACTTTCCAAAAACATTGCACAGTACTGCTTTGTGTTAGCTTAGAGGGAAACTAAAGCCTTTGGTAATTGGTAAATCAGCAAAGCCACAGGCATTCAAGAACCTGAAGCCCCAAGACCTCCCTGTTATTTGGAGACCAAACAAATGCACACAGATGACTGGTGCCCTATTTGGGTAAGGAGTATCAACAAAGAAATGAAGAAGAAGAAACAGTCTATTCTACTGACAGTAAACAACTGTTCTGCCTACTCACAAGTGGAATCATCTCACAAAAGTTAACACTAAAATTTCTGCCTCCAAACATGACCTCAAAAACTCAACCTCTTGAAAGAGGCATCATCAAAACCTGTGGTCCACCTGTGCAAGCAACTTCATCCACTGCATAAGGTAACGCCCTGGATGCTGTCCCCTGGATCAGTTCTGCTCAGAATAAAGTTTAGCCAGAATGATATAGAAGTGTTTGGAAAAAGCTGGACTTGTCACAACCTTAGAGCATGATGCCCCATCAACAGTCCATCTCCTGCAGAATTCAAAGGATTAGATTTTTATGTTTTTGTTGCAATGGATGATGAGGTGGCAACCTATAATGAAGCTGATCCAGAAGCAATTTCCATGCAATACTGACCAAAGAACAGACCAGAGTAAAAGTGGTGATGATGTAAAGGCGTAAAAGGATAAAAGCAGCTAATGATGACACAGAAATTGCAGAGACTCCAAAAGAGGATGATATCAGGCATCTGATAATGCACTTGAAGTGTTATATGATGTGGAAAAATATCCAGGTAGGCTGAGTGGTATAGCCAGCATTGAGAGTGCTTTCTCCACTTAACTTTAGTAATAAGAATAAGAAACAGACTGAAATTTACTTTTTTCCAGAAAGAATGATTAAAAAAGTCAATGTATTGATTTTGTCTGATACTATATGTATGATTTTACTGTGTTCTAACTATGTATAATTTCATGATGTTCTCTGATAACAGCTGTATAAGAAAGTAAAGTACATGTACATATCAAAAATACAGTATGTCTAGTTCCTCATGTTGACCACCTCCATATGTTGACCAGTTTGTTACAGTCCCTTGGGTGGTCCACTTATAGAGGTTCTACTGTATTTAAGTAACCTAAGTCCAGTGGTAACAGCAGCTAACGCCACCTCTTGTAGCTTTGTCCTAAGGGCAGCTACACGGTGGCAGTGCATAGGTGTTTAAAAGTCTAATAGAAGCAGCCTCATTTTTCTGAGTTTTTCCATCCAAAGGAACCAGAAAAGGAGAACTCTGTAGGCAGAAGGGTGAGAGGAAAATCTTGGAAAAAAAAGAGTATGATGAAGGAGATTCCCTAATTTTTCTATATGAGCCTATACAAGTCCTAGGGGAGTTACACAAGCATTCAGCAAGCATAGGACAGACAGAGCAGTAAAGCAAAGCCTTTAAAAACTGAACTGAGGCTGGACTATCACTTCCAAAAGATGGAATTTATAGTCCGAATCTAATGGGCTGTTTGGGAAAAAAAACATTCTCCAGAGGATTATTACAGAACCCAGAGTTTATACAATATAATACTGTCCAGTATAGTCCAAAATTACTTGACACACAAAGCACCAGGAAATGCAACCAATTAGCAAGGGAAAAGACAATCAGTAACTGCCAACCCCAAGATAACCCATATACTGGAAATACCAAGGACTTTAAAACAGCTACTATAACTACACTCCATGGAGAAAAAATAAACACTTCTTAAGTGAAAAGACAGAAGTTCTCAGCACAGAAATAGTAACTGTAAAAAGAAACAAATTTTAGAAGTAAAAATTCTAAAACAAGGGCTCAATAAGAGAACAGAAATACAAAGGAATGAGCTGAATGTGAAGCAAAATATACAATCTGAATCTACTCATGGGGAAATACCAGGCAAGGCCCGGCACAGTGGCTCACGCCTGTAATCCTAGCACACTGGGAGGCCAAGGCGGGTGGATTGCCTGAGTTTGAGACCAGCCTGAGGTAAAGCAAGACCCCCATCTCTAAAACTAGCCAGGGGCAGGAACCTGTAGTCCCAGCTACTTGCAAGGCTGAACAGCTTGATTCTGAGCCCAAGAATTTGAGGTTGCTATGAGCTATGACACCAGGACACTCTACCGAGGGCTGCAAAGTGAGACTTGGTCTCGAAAATCAAGGTAAGACCTAAGGCTGAAAGTCTAAAAAGATACTACAATTAAAAGCAAAACAGAATTCTGAACTGAACTCTTCTGTTACAAAGCAAATTACTATGCAAACTGGCAGAGCACTGAATGAGGTCTATGGTTAGATGGTAGCAATATAGTATGATTAAAAATTTCCTGATTTTTTGAGGGGTTATGTACTTGGAACTTTTCTGTAAGTTTCAGATTGTTATGTTAAAAAGTCACCTACAAAATTCATTTACAGCACTTAAACTAGCAGATAAACAATGCAGTATTCCTTTCGAATAAGAAACAATATGTATTTTCATCTCTTTTCAAGATTCTGCTTCATTGTTTCAGAGATTCTCAATGAATTACGATCAATATCTGCATGGTCCAATACAATAACCACTATTCAGTTCCTCAATTGCCCCATGTTGCTATCAGTTAGTGTGTTGGACAGTGCAGATACAAAACATATTCATCATCACAGAAATGTCTACTGAACAGCACTGATCTAGAACTGAGAGGCTAGTGATACAATAATGAACCAAAATCCAAAGAATCAGATGAACTTATCTTTCATACTTATTATAATACTGCACAAGTGCTCTAACATACAAGGCATTTAACTTCTCTAGAGCTCTAGACTAATTTCTATAAAATGGATGAATATATCAAACACTGCAAGGCTACTGAAAAGATCAAATGAAAATGTAGATAAAATGTCTGGAACCGAGTGGCTGATGCACAGTAAATACCTGAAAAATACTGGCTCCTTTTTGCATGTGTTTGGATAATTTCTTAAACTTTAATCTCAGTACTTTCAGATTTAGTTAAGCAATTACAGGAGTATCTGTTTGAAAATATGAGGCTTAGCAGGCAATGAGATCCATGTGGTTACAGCCAATAAAAAATTCTTTAGTCCTTACCTTATTAAATTCTCATCAACAGTTAACACTAACTGTTATCTTGCTGGAGCACTTTCACTTCCTTTTGTTTCTATAACCCACTCACCTACTATTTCCCCTGTTCTTTGGGAGCTCATATTCTTCTAGCAAACTTCTTTTGTTTAACGTTAGAGGCCACTGTGGTCCCATCAAAGGATCTCTGTCCTCCCAACCCTCATTTATATTCACTCCCCTGGGCAATTTCACCCATACCTGTAGTTTCAATTACCAATGTAAGTGACTCCAATTTTCTACACAGTACTTCCAGTCCATACTCCTCTGAATTTCAGACCCATATCTCTAATTGCCTCCAGAAATTTCCTCCGGAAAGCTTCAAGGTACTTCAAGTTCCATATAGCAAAATCAAAAGAACTTTGGTCCTTACTCAGTCCCTCTATCAACCTAGTTGTGTAAACCAAGAGTCATCTTTGAAATTTCCTTCTCCCTCACCTTCAATCTAGCAACTAAAAGCTGCTGATCTCAAATCTCATTCACTTAGCCCATCTCCACAATTCTTATCTAATTCAAGCTATCCTCATCTCTCCCAGACTATTCCAAGAGCCTCCTACTAATCTTCCCAGATCCATTCTTGCAGCCTCTCTTCCTTTTCAATACCTATCAACACAAACCTAGTTCTGCCTTCTGGAATTACCAAAAATAAATCCAATAAGCTTCTAAATGACAACATTTTAAGCAATAAGATAATTAGGCCACTGTACTCTTAGTTATAGCATTCCAGTCCCTTCTACATTATGACAACAGCTTCAAGGTCACATTACCATCATACTCTCCTTTAAATATGTGGACCTCTGAACTGAACAAAGTCCACATGTTTAGACATAAGTAACTTGATAGTTCATGCGACGGACTGAGATTTGTGCAGTCTAACATTTCAAAACACAATTACTATTTTTAATGTTTATAGCTGAAAGCATGTTAATCCACTAAATATTTATCAAGTACCTACTACATATTAGACATTGTTTAGGTGTCTAAGAACAAAACAGTGGCCAAAACTGAGAAGCTCTGATCTCACATAAGTTGTATTAGAGTGAAGAAAAAACACAACAAACTTAAGATACTAAATTATACAGTATGTGGAAAAGTTACAAAAGCTATGGAGAAGAATGTTGGGTGAAAAGAGAAACTGTAGTAGGAGGGGGCTGTCATTTTTACACAGAGTAGTTATGAGGCTGGAAAAAGTGTAAGGAGATGAAGTCAGAGAACAGACTCATTACTCTGAACCTTTATAAATTACAGTAAGAGCTACAGATTTTAGTACAGCTGAGAAGGGAAGCCATTTGGGGAAGAGAAGTGACACGATCTGACATTTTCTCAGGATCACTATAGCTACTGAGCATTAAAGACTGTAGATCAGGCAAAGGTCATAGTAACTTTTTAAGAAGTTATTTTTTAAGCAAGAGATGATGATGGTGTTTTACATTCTATATTGAATTTTTATATGCCTAAGTACTAGGAATTTATAAAGCCACAACTTTAAAAAAATGCAAAGATGGATCTTGAGGATAGCAAAAGGATGACACTGGATATTTTAACTTTAGTCTCTCCTCAGTGCTACTAACAGGTATTACTAGTCAGATATAAGCAAGGTGCAAGACTATTAATTTATTCTTGGGCACAGAGGATTTGGTTAGGAATTTGTGCTTTAAGTTTCTTTACTGGGCAAAGTAAATCAAGATCCAATTTGCATCATTAAAAGACAAAATCAGATGATGGCAGAGCTTGCTAAAGGGGAGTTACAATGAAAATTATCCTACCAGTGACATTCTTTTTATTACTTTTATGCCTGACACCCTCTTTAATTAAGGTTTTACAACTATCTCTCTGCTGTATATAGAAAGTTCAGTATTAAGTTGGTGGGTAAAATAATACTGTACTTTCTTTTTCTTAAAAGATGCTATTGATGATGAATCAACAATATCATGTAAATGCACTGATTTATCTTACCTCTGGTGATTAACAGTGTTAAGTTTTCATAAAAATTGCCTAAGCCTTGGTCAGTTCCCAAAAGATTATGGGTAACCTAAGTAACAAAGTTTCAATCTTTTTTTTTTCAAAGTTTCAATCTTAACCCCATGGCCCCATTACTACAATTCTCCTTAACATTTCCTGCACCACATATGCTTTCAGGCAATATATTTAGAAATATTTTCACATTTCTTCTACAGTTTTCTTTCCACTTAACATAGGGAAGAATGTCTTTACCTTATAAGTATACTTGCAGTAAGCAAACACTCAAATTCTACCCTACTGAAATCTTAAAATGTACTCATATTTTCAGGCAAAAGTCATTATCTGAATGAGAAAGTGAATGTTACAGTATAATACAATATAAACAAATTATAAATAAATTCAGATTATCTTTGATAGAACGGTATAAAATGAAAGAAATCCAAAGGTAGTTTCAAAATTTCATTTCTTCCTGCCTAATCAGTAAAAACAACAAAAACAAAAAGCCCACCAACTTTCTCCCACAGCTTTTAACCAACAGAAAAATTGTGAGATGATTTAATCAACCACCAAAGAAACAAGAAAGAGAAAGCAATTATCTGGAAAGAGTTTTGATCACCTACCAAGATATTAATATAATTACCAATAAAATACAAAACCAAGTTATTTAAGAATATAGAATATTTTATATTCTATGCTGAGGCAGTCATTTGCATGAATTCTTTTAAAAGAAGAAAATAATCCATTTATTAATATGCTTTTCCCAAAATCTGGGGAAAATCCTCAAATTGGGGAAATGTAAGATCAGCATGCTATTGATCAATGCCACCAGCCAAAACATTATATTAAACACTTTTTCATCAGTTTTGCTTTAAATACCTTGTTCACTGGTAGTGCGGATGTTAACTCAAAATCTCATCCAAAATGAATGAAAAACATTCAACACATAGATGCCATCACGCAATAAGGTACACAAACATACTGAAGGATATTTCAAAACTCAATATTTGAATCTGTGAATGTTTTAACCAAATATTCAAAATCAGGCACCTACTTTTAAAACGATTTTTCAAAATACGTGTAGGGGCAAGCCCGCCAACCATCTATAAGAAATCTCTTCTATGTTCCCAAATTCTGGTCTGAGGAGCGACGGAAGGTTAGGCTACGTTTAAATCTCCTGGCCCTTTCGGTGTCAGCCCAGGCAGCAAATTTTAAAAAACAAGGATGGGCGAGTAGTTGGAAGTTCCGAGCATGGAGTAAAGAGCTGATGTAGAGAGGCGCCGGCCTTCCTATTCGCCCATCGAAAGGTCACAGCGCAGTAAAGTTTGGTTACACAAGCGGGCTCGGACGCCAGCGACAAAAGCAAAGTCTCCCAAGTAAAGCCGACGCGGGGGTCAGCAGCGCCCGGAAGACGCGTTTCCACTAAGGGGGGGCCGTGGCGGCTCGGGCGTGGAGCCCCTAACCCCCGCGCGGGACCCCGCACCTGGGCCGGGCCGGGCTCCGCCAGCTAAGGCGGCGGGAGACGCGTAGGCCCCACGGAGGAAACGGGACGGAGTGCCGACGGAGAGGCGGCCTGCGCGGGGCCTGGGAGCGCGAGCGCCGGGGCCCTCCCGACCGCAGCCCCCCCCGCCCCGGGGGGCAGCGCCAACTTTCCTCCAAGCGCAGGACGCCGCCTGGGCCGCGCGAGATTCCGAAACTTCGGCCGCCCTCCAGGCACCCCAGGCCCGCTCCTCCGCTGGGCGCGGGCCCCTAAAACCCACCCGCCCCCGCACCCGGGGTCGGCCCATGTTTACCTCAGGCCGAGGTCCGGGCGCTTGCTCCGGCGGCGGCGGTCCCTCCGCTGACGTCTAAGGGCCCCGTCACTGAGCCTCCAAGTTCCCCAACATGGACTCCTCTGTCCTCTTCAAGGTGTTCCGGGGGCGCTGGGGCACCGGCTTCGCTAACCAGGTCGGGAGGGGACGGCGAAGCAGAGACCGGACCCGAGTTGAGCTGCTCCGCGCGGCTTGCGCCACAGCTGCTCCCCCTTCCCTCGCCTTGTCTAGCTTCCTCCCCCCAACCCGTGCGTCTCCCTCCTCCCCTCACCTCCCCCCCCGCCTCTCTCCGCTCCGCTCAGCCGCGCCGCCACAGGTCGGCGCGCTACGGTGACGACGGCGGCAGCCGGACCTGCCACATTTTGCTTACTCGCTTGCTAGGGCCCTGGGTCCACCGCCGCAGCGCTCAACCGGACCGCACGGGGGCGCTGCCAAAGCACGGCCTTAGGGGGAGCAACGTGGTGGGCGGAGTCACGTCGCGCGGCCTGTGAGCGGGAGGACTGGCCGCGGGGAGCGGTGGGGCCTTCTGGGAAACATCCTTCCGGCCTCGCGCTCTGTCCACGCAGTAGTTGTGCGCATGCGCCGCGCGTGAAGGTCTGAGTCGGAGTTTCTTAGGCTGCCCTACTGGCTGGGTCGCGGAGAACAATGAAAGTGATTTCAGAGGAACTAGACCGGGTTTGCGCGGCTTGTGCTCTACAATATTTATAGTAATCTGATTTTCTAAGGTCTTCCGTATGTTGTTTGGCAGCAGATTGAGTCTTCATACGGCGGCGTTGCCCACCTGAAATACATCCTGTTGAAGGCTAGAGTGTCACCAACTTGTAAGCCCACCTCTTCCTTTCCTTCTGGTGGGCATTTTTTGTTTTTTGAGACTCTCATTCTGTTGCCCAGGCTAGAATGCTGTGGCGTCAGCCCTGGTCACAGCAACCACAAACGCCTGGGCTCAACCGATCCTCCTGCCTCAGCCTCCCTGGTAGCTGGGGTTACAGGCATCCACCACCAACGCCCGGCTAAATTTTCTTTCTTTCTTTCTTTTTGTAGTAGAGACAGGGTCTCGCTCTTGCTCGGGCTGGGCTCCGACCCCTGAACTCAGGCGATCTACCCGTGTCGGCCTCCCAGAGTGCTGGAATTACGGGCCTGAGCCACCGCACCCGGCCTCTGGTGGGCATTTTCTTTAATGCCAAAATGAGCGCTTCCCACGTGACTCATTGAGCCTAGCGGCTCTTCGCGTATCTTAATCCTACTTCAAAAAATTGAAATTGAGCGTGACTAGCTTTAAGGACTTCCACTTTGCGTTTAGTGACGTGATTTTGCCAGAGTCTGCGGTGTGGAACGTGTGTACCGTTGTCAACTCGGTCCCAGACGGGTCGCCAGATCTTACGTTTTAGACATCGGAAACGTCTTTACAGACTTTTTTTTGAAAGCCGCTGACCCTTTAACATGGTTTCTTCTCTGGACCATTTCAGCAAGCTCCAAAGTGCCCTTTTTGTATTCGGTGTCCACTGTCTTTTACCAAGCTGTCCTTCCAGGCCCCCAACCTCGCTAGCGACTCCCGGGGAGGGGCGAAGCTCTGCTACCCGACACCCCGCGAGTTCGGCTTACCTCCGGGCTCAGTAGCTCCCAACCTTTTCCTGCCGGCTGCCCATTTCTCCCTGTCTACAGGCGCTGTGCTCCCCCAGTCACGCTGACCCTGCCCACGATGGGTTCCCTCCACACTTTGCCGAGAGTCCCGCCGCCGGACCGCCGACTGGAGTGGTGGAGGGGCCCCCTGCTCCCTGCGCTAACCAAGTCGCTTTACTGGCAGTCTCGTCCTCTGCATGTGTCTGCTCCGTGTCTGCCACAGTGAGGACTGGAACAGCGTCTTACCATTTTTGTAACAGTAGCGCCTGGCACTTAGAAACTGATAAATCCTGAAGGAATACATGAGTAGCAACCTTGTGTCTTTAAAAGTCTTAGAGAGTTTTACAATGTATTGTCTTTGGTATAAGGTTTAGGAATGTAGATGGCTTTTCTGTATTGGGGATATTCCAGGAAACAATAACCTACAGGAATTAAAAGGCTTTTTTCTTTTCCTTTTTCTTTCTTGAGACAGAGTCTTGCTTTGTTACTCCCGGTGGAGTGCCGTATCCTCATACCTTACAGCAACCTCCAACTGTTGGGCTCCAGCGATTCTCTTGCCTCACCCTCCCAAGTAGCTGGGACTACAGGTGCCCGCCACAACGCCGGCCAGTTTTAGAGACAGGGTCTCGCTCTAGCTCAGGCTGGTCTGGAACTCTTGAGCTCAGGCAGTCCACCTGCCTCGGTCTCCCAGAGTGCTGGGGTTACAAGCGTGAGCCCCCGCACCTGGCCTTAAAATGCTTTTTTGTGATAGAAGAACAAAATTCTCATGAAGTGCCTTTCCCTGTCACTATCAGAGCAAATAGTACATTACAGAGGACATTTAATGTTTTTCTCAAAATTTAATTAAACCCCAATTGATAGCACATAGACAACTATAGACACATAGGCTCATGGACAACTTTAATTTTTAAATTGGTTATAACAGTATAGTTCCAGCAAAAGAAAACAATACCAAGTCTTGATGTATTCATGCCCTGACAGTTACACATTTTTATCGTTGGCCTCATAGTATTATGTGAGTTTGGGGGCGGTTTTTGTTTGTTTGTTTGTTTGTAGAGACAGACTCTGACTTTGTCGCCCTCGGTAGAGTGCTGTGACGTCACACAGCTCACAGCAACCTCCAACTCCTGGGCTTAGGCGATTCTCTAACCTCAAGTCTCCCGAGTAGCTGGGACTACAGGCATCTGCCACAATGCCTGGCTATTTTTTTGTTGCAGTTTGCCCGGGCCGGGTGTGAACCCGCCACCCTCGGTGTATGGGGCTGGTGCCCTACCCATTGAGCCACAGGTGCCGCCCTATGGATCTCACTTTGCTCAGGCTGGGCTAGAACTCCTGATCTCACAAAATCCTTCTGCTTTGGCTTCCCACAGAGCTAGGATTAGAAGCTTGAGTCACTGCACCTGGCCAGGAAAAATATTCTTAGTGCCTAAGGGCTAGTTGAGGTGTCTTCTTTCATGTACAAATAGGAAAAGGGTGATCTGTAATAAGCCATCTCTTGCTTCCCCAGGGAAAAGACTGTGTATTTTCGTGCATGCAGCATTCTCATTATGTTTGCACATGAAGATTTATTATTCTCTCTGTTGTTTTAATATTTTTTATTTACAGTATAAAATGTACAGAATTTTAAATAACTAAAAGATGAACTATAAAATGGAAGATTGAAGTTGAAGTACCCATCATCAATGTCAACATTTTAGATTTGACTATCACCATAAAAAACACAAATGGTATCCATCATAAAACAGCATTCACCTGAATGCCCAATTGGTATGTGGCACTTTTGCCAAGCACTTAAAAGAGCAATTCTGTCACACAGCTATAGAAACTCACAGTGGCATTTTTTAAAAATGAAGGATGATCAGTGTACTGATCTTGATGAAGCTTTATCAGAAATAACTTATTTTAACCATTATAAGTAAATACAAAATAAAATTAAGACAAGAAATTGTGGTACAGAAACCCTGGGTTAAGTGAAAACACAATTCTAATACTGTCACGTAGGGCTTTTGCAGTTTTGAACAAATTGCCTAAGTTTTTAATCCTCAATTTCCATATCTATAACAGGAAATTTTTATTTTAATAATCTGTGGCATTTTTATAGCAATAAAAATATATGAATTCAAAGAATGCACAGCTTAAGACCAAATATACAATATCTATGTGAGGGATGAAAAATAATGCTTTAAGGAAAAGTTATTTACATACTGTTTTTAAAAACCACTGGTTTATTTCTGTTTTCGTAACTGTGAAGTATTTTAATCGGGCTAATACTATCCAACTGTTTTCTATGTAGAATTAAATTTATTTCAGCAATTATCAATTGTACATCTATCTAAGGAGGAGTTTTGATGTGTATATAGATGAATGAACAATGTTTCAGGGACAGTTTATTTTCTGTTTGTTTGTTAGTTTTTGAGACAGAGCCTCTTTCTGTTGCCCAGACCAAGTTGTCAAGCTCACAGCAACCTTAAACTCCTAGGCTCAAGTGATCTTCCTGCCTATAGCCTCCTAAGTAGCTGAGACTATAGGTGCCACAATGCCCCACTAAATTTTCTATTTTTAGTAGAGATGGGATCTCACTCTTGCTCAGGCTGATCTAGAATACTGAGCTCAAAGAATACTCCTGCCTCGGCCTCCCAGAGTGCTAGGATTATAGGCATGATTACAGGATTACAGGATTACAGTGCTAGAATTATACTGCACCCTGCCACAGAGACAGTTTGGTAGGTTCAGATTAGTACAAAAACAAAGCAAGACTATAAATGCTATAAAGCAGTAGTCCTCAACCTTCCTAATGCCATGGCCCTTTAATACAGTTCCTGTGGCACCAGTAGCAATTAGAAAATCTAATTCCTCATTCTCTATCTAAAAAAATAATAATAATAATACAGTTCGCAACCCATAGGTTGAGAACCGCTGCTATAAAGGAATAAAAGTCTGAGGAGTGAGGTGGTATCAACAGAGGGATAGAATACAAAGGGGCTGGTGATGGTTATTTGTAGCTGTATTGACTGGGTTAGGAATACCTCGGTAACTGGCAAAGCATTAGTTTTGGGTGTGTCTGTGAGTGTTTCCAGAAGAGATTGGTGTGTAAATCTGAGTGGATTAAATGGGGAAGATCTGCTCTCCACAAGGGCAGGCACTATCCAGTTGGCTGGGGGCCCAGCTGGAGGAAAACGGAACAAAGGCAAGTTGGTCTCAGCCTTTGGAAGCTCAGTCTCACTCTTCCGTCTTTGGACATCAAAACCCCAACTTCGGAACTCCAGGACTCACACTGGCACTGTCCGTTGGTGCTCAGGACTTCAGACTTCACACATCAGGGTCTGTAGCTTGCAGACAACCTGTTGTGGGACTTCTCAGCCTTCACAATTGGATTAGCCTAATTAATCCTCTCATATATATCCCATTGGTTCTGTCTCTGCAGAACCCTGACTCTTAAAGGAACCAAGGACAATTTCATAAAAGAGCTGACAATCTGAATAAAATTCAGACAAATATTAGTCCAAATTTGAAAACTTCAGTATACTCTTAAAGTTGGTCTTGCATTCCCCACAGCACCTTTTCCACATTTTTACCACTCTCCTCAAGTCTCAACCTCACGATCACTCCTGTTGGGCCCCTCCACTCAGCAAAGAATCTTACCACAGTTGTTAGAAGGCTTCCATTTCTTTGCCTGTACCTACAGACTCTGTCTTAACCTCAACCCGGCATACTTGTTTTCCTCTATCGCAGGAAGAAATACCTCTTCTTTAATTTAAGGCTTACCTTTCTACTTGTGCTGCAGATTTGTTTTTTCCAGACTTTGAGATGTATAGACCATTAGCATTTCCAATAATGTGAGGACAGATAGAGGACTGCTATGTCAGTTTTCATCCTTACAAATAACAGTCTTTTGTCACCATGATTTCCTAAAAGAAACCACAAAACTAAATGAAGTTATGAAGAACTGCTCTATTGATTTGCCTTTCCCTGTGGAGCAGCAGCCATCACAGCCCGTATACATTTGGAACTGTGCTCTGAAAGAATTCTCTTTCATCCCCTCAGAGTCCTGCTTCATGGGTCTGTCTTCAAGATTTTTAATTTCTCCTCTACTGAAGACTGACTTAACTCTCTTCCCTCCAGATCTAAAAATAGTTGAAATTTTAAGACTACTTCTTCATTTCAGTTTCTACTTAATTTGTTTTTAAAGGTAATAAGTATTTAATTTAACAATTCAAATAGCACAAACATATAGAAAACATATTCAGAAGTATATAAGGAAAAAGAATTTTACTATCTTCATCCCAGATAAAACCAATATTAAAAGAGTAATTTTTTTTTTGGCTCGGCGCCTGTGGCTCAACAGGCTAAGGCGCCAGCCACGTACACCTGAGCTGGCGGGTTCGAATCCAGCCCGGGCCCGCCAAACAACAATGACGGCTGCAACCGAAAAATGGCCGGGCGTTGTGGCGGGCGCCTGTAGTCCCAGCTACTTGGGAGGTGGAGGCAGGAGACTCGCTTGAGCCCAGGAATTGGAGGTTGCTGTGAGCTGTGCTGCCATAGCACTCTACCCAGGGTGACAGCTCGAGGCTCTGT
>CAUYRH010108330.1:0-30975 GCA_963574655.1 Perodicticus potto
GCAAACAGGTGAATTGATGCTAGCATTCATCTCTAAATCACAATAGTCAGAAAGCCAAGTGAATAGACAGTAATCAGTCGTTGGGGGGAGGGGCAATATTTAACAGGGGATGAGAACAACCAATGGCAGAATGACTAGTTAGAAATTTTATATATAACTCATGAAAGTCCCAGCCCCAAACTGTCTATCAAAAATAGAAGCTATCAGTAAATATGACAGGCCTCCTGCAGTTACCGAAATGATAACTCTGTTCATTAGGTAGAAACATTGACAAATACTTACAAAATGATTCTAAGTGAATAAATAATGTTATAATAACTACATATTCAATATTATCATTACTAATTAAAAATCTACAATAAAGGAAAAACTATGGTAGACAGAAATAAAATCAGTTGTTGACAGTGGTTAGAGGGGAAGGAGGGATGCAGAGAGTGAGTACAGAGAATGTTACGAGCAGAGAAATTCCTCTGCATGGTACAGTCATGTGTCCTTTAACAATGGGACACTTCCTGGGAAATGCAGCATATCATCAGGCAGTGTCATCCTTGTGTGAACATCACAGAGTGTACTTTAAAAAATCTACATGGTATGGCCTACCACACACCTGGACCTCATGTTATAGCCTTTCACTTGTATGCTGCAACCCTGCACAGCGTCTTACTTTTCTGCATACTGTATGTAATTGTAACACAATGCTACATAGAAAATTATAGTACAGATATAATATTTTAATATTATGGGACTAGTGCCATGTATGTATTAGTCCATAGTTGACTAAAATATTCATGCAGCAAACAACTGCACTGTAATGGTAGATAGCTACCATTACACATTTGTCCAAACCCACTGAATATACTACAACAAAGGTGAATTCTGATGTAAACTAAGGATGTGAGTAATAACAGTGTGTCAGTATAAGTTCATCAGTTGTAAGAGATGTGCTTCTCTGGTGGGGAATGTTGATGATGGGAAGGTTATGCATGTGTGGGGTGATATGGGATATATGGGAAATCTCTGTACTGTCCATGCAATTTTTCTGTGAACCTAGATCTGCTCTAAACAAATAGACTTTCTTTTTAGAACCTCAAATACCTGTTGACAAGATTTGTAAAAGAATATAAAGAAATAAATATTAGAGAGTTGGGATTACGTTATGATTTTAAAAGTAAACTTTGCATCGATTTAGCAAAAAATAAATAAATTCTATTATCAAGATATGAGTTTAGGTGAATGAACAATGTGATGGCAACAAGAAGACCTTATAACTAAGGCTGGCATTTACTTTAATCAAGTAATTTTATATACCTCCTGCTATTATCACTAATAAGAGCTAAAATGCTTTTATTTGCTGAATCCTTAATGCAAAAATTATTCCTTAACTATGGTTAGAATCAGTGTTACATACATCTTCTCTTGCACTCTTGTTATAAATAGACAATATAAGAGTATGTAGCTGTAATGTGGGGAAAGCAATAGAGATAGCAAAACAGAGGCAGTTTCTGCTTGTCACTGGGAGGGAACACAAAAGAAATACATGAGATGACATCTGCCCTCAAGGTCATCAGATCTTAACTGGGAAAGATTGTACCTGAAATAACTGGCAGTAAAAGATTCTGTTTTCTGTTGCCTCAAAGTGCAATAATAGATTTAAAAAGAAAGCAAATACATAAAAGCAACTCTATCGGTGTTTCTCAAGAGGAGTGATGTTGGAATATGTGACAGCACAGTCCTTCATGTGTGCAGAGCTGTCCCATGAATTGCATGACTGTTTATGTCTCTGGTCTCTGTCTTCTAAATGCCAGCTGTTCCCAGCCATTGTTTCAGACAGAAAGGAATTTAATTTAATTTCAAATGACCTCCCATACTTATTTACAAATTGAGACTCATTAAACTAAATGTTTTTGGAACTCTAGTGTTCCAAAGAATTTAGGTGCTTGATGTATCCTGTTCAACTTCTTAATATTGCAAACTACAGTAAAAATAATAATAATAACATGATATTCAAACCTGTTTAGATATCTTTGACTCCTCGCTTTTTCTCTTCATCAGATCAATCAGCACTGCTCTGCCTTTTCTACCTTTAAACCTGCATCACAGTACAACCACTTTTGTCATCTACTACACCAGGTCATCCAAGCACCCATTATCTCTCACCTGGATTATATCTGTACCTTCCTGTGATGGACTGTTTGTGTCTCCCAAAATTCACATGCCAAAGCCCAAATCCCCAATATGATGGTATTTGGAGATGGGACCTTTCAGAGATGAGTAGAGTTAGATGAGGTCATGAAGATGAGGCCCTGGTATGATGGGATTAGTGCCTTATTTGAAGAGACACCAAGAGCTTCTCCCCTTTCCTGTGCACATCCATCAAGGAAAGGCCGTGTAAGCACATGGCAAGGTGGTAGCTACCTACCCACAAGCTAAGAGAAGAGCCATTCCAAGGACTATTACCTTGCCTGTACCTTGATTTTGTATTTCCCAAACTTAAAAATTATTAGAAATAAACACCTATTCTTTAAGTCCCCCCCTCAACTGTGATATTTTGTTATAGCATCCAGTGCAGACTAGTACCTCCCAACTATTTGTTTTGGTATCCACTTTGCCTTGTTCAGTTGACTCTCAGCCCAGTGGTGGGAGTGATTCTGATAAAAACAGAAATCAGCCCATATAATTCCCTCCTCAAAATACTCCAATGACTTTTCTCATAAGAGTTTAAAACAAGGTCCTTACCTAGCCCTTTATGACTTGGGCCCTATGAGCTCTTTGACATGGCCTTTTAACAGCCTCCCCCCATCCTCATCTACCATGCTGCTTGCTGTTCCTCCAGTGTGCCAGGTCACTTTCTCCACAGGGCCTTTGCACAATCTGCTCTGTCTCTGCAGAGCTCCTCTGCACTTGCTCCTTTATCCACCAAGGTCTTCACTCACATGTCCAAGGTCACCTTAGATGGCATCATTCCCTTTCCTCCCACACATCTGTTTCCTACCTGCTCTCCTTGGTTTGCTTTTCCCATTGTCCTGTGGTGCTTTATTTTCTTATTTATCTTGCGTACTGTGTGCTTACCTTTTCTGGTGAAAATGTCAGCTTTATCAGCACAGAGCTTTTCTTTTCTGTATTATTCACTGCTGTTTACCCAGGAACTAGAACAGTGTTTCTCAACATTTTTTATCATTGCTCCTCTAATACTTGTTCAGACATCCTTCTTTCCTAAACATCCCCACGAAATTTTAATATCACAAATAATTTGTATATATTTGCATTTGAATGGCCACAAATCATTTCAATATCTAAGTTTTTAACCCCATAAATAACATGTCCCCCATTGGTATAATACCACTAGATTGAGGATGTGTAGTCTAAAATAAGGTCATATATATAGTACACAGCATATAACTATGTTAAATAAATGAATGATTCAATTAATATATAATCAATTTTATCATACTGAATACTATAAATCTGATCAGTTATACAAAAATAATTCTTTTATATAAGTAAGAGAAATATTTTTCTCTTTCTCTTTTTCTCTTGCCTAGTGTGTTCTGTTCAACTTCTTAATATTTTTTCTCTTACTTTTGTTTAATACAAGAAAATCCTGAGGTTGCAAGGTGAACTGCTAAATATTGTTAACATTAACACCTATGTAACCATATGAATTATAATTTTCTACACATTAAGTAACCAGAATAAAATACAAATACAAATGGCATTTTGAGGCTAAATATAAGACAGTCACATTCGTTTAAACCAGTGGTTCTCAACCTGTGGGTTGTGACCCTTTTGGGGGTCTCCTGCATATCAGATATTTACATTACGATTCATAACAGTAGCAGAATTACAGTTATGAAGTAACAAGGAAAATAATTTTATGGTTGGGGGTCACCACAACATGAGGAACTGTACTAAGGGGTCATGGTATTAGGAAGGTTGAGAATCACTGGTCTAAACAATTCTATTTTAAATTTGGCATTAATTGAAGCAGCCTCATTAGCTTGATAATTAAATTCTGTAAGTTCAAATATATGATATTTATAATATCTTGCACAAAAAATTTACTTAAGACTTCGAAAATCATTACATTCAACTCCTGTTCCCAGAGGTAAGAAGAACTGTGATTATTTATCTTCATATCTCCGCTGCTTTGTGGAATACCTGGTACATAGAATGCACCTAATGAAGACTGTTGACTGGGTAATGACTCACTCTATTTGGGAGAAGTTTATGGAGAACTAAGGACCTGAATAGAGACTAAAGGTATACACTGAATTGGCAAAGAGGAAACACATCTCAGTTGAGAGAATGTCAGGAAGAAAGATTGTCTGTTTTATATGGGGACATGGAGAAAACATATTGAGGATATTTTTAATGTGTCCAATTATGAAAGGCCTTGAAAACAAGTCTTGGGAGTTTGGACTAAAAGCTAAAAGCAAAAAGAAACCATTATAGGAATTTATAGAGGAGAGTGACATCATGAAAATTGTCTTTTAGGAAGAGTCATCTGACAATAGTTGGAAGAAGAATTAGGAAGAGGAGAGAATGAAAGTGTGTAGATCAGCTGGGAGACCATAGGTAACCTGATGAGAGTTAAAGGGATGACAATTGTTAGTGGGGAAGAACGGAAAGATTCAGGTTACTTTCAAAGAAAACAAGGTAGAGAATTTTCCCACTAAAAGTCTTTGGGTATAACTAACAGAAACTGGTTTAAATAGAAAATGAAAGTATTGAATCCCATTGCTGGATGTCTGAAGGTAGTAGTGCCCTTTGGACAGACTTAATCCGGTTTTCTCATATTCCATTTCCTTGAGATTCATTTAAATTAGTGATCCTTCATTTGCTGGCCTCAACCTCAAGATAGTATTCTCATAATGACCTCATTTCCACTGCAGCCAGGAAGAATTTCCCCAGAATCACTAACAACTCTCAGAGACATGAACCAGTTTGTTTTGTGTACCAATTCTTGAACCAATATGGCAGGAGGGAAGGGATTCTCCTCAGAATATGCTAGTGCATTCCTGGGCTGGAGAGGAGGGTTGAGCCTTTCTGAGCCACGTGAACAGCCTTGGAGAGGACTGAGTACTACATCAAAATTTGAGTTTCTTAAAGAAAAGACAAAAGGGATGCTGGGTGTGCAACTTATTTAAAAATAAAATAAGCAATCAGGAAGAGAAAACAATTAACAATGACTTATGGTTTCTAGCTTTTGGGTAATATGACAGATAAGAACAGTTTGAGGGTGAGATGAGTTTAACTTGATTTTTAGATAAAGCATATTAAACCACAAAAGAATATGCTACTCAGAGATAGTATCGCTTCCTTGTTATTAAGTGGGTAAGCAGTGAAGAATAACCCCGACACCTAGGGGAAATGTCAGAGCTGGAAAGAGAAATCAAGTTGTCATCCATATACACGTAGAAGTGAAGAGCTCACCCAGAGAGCACATGTGGAAGAAGGACAGATGATGAGTCTTATCCTCAGATTGGAGGAAGGAGGAGAGGGTGCTAGGGGATTAAAGAAAACAAATTCCTGCCAGAGAAAGATTAAAGGAATAATAAAAGTAGTAGCAGAGATATGCAATTTGAAAAAAGAAAAAAAATGTCCTGTTGAAGGTATCAAATGATACACAGAGATCATGGAGAAAGAGAGCTGACAAAGCCAGGTTTGGAGCTTGACAGGAATGGGTGAACGTGAGGAAGTCATGAAGAGATTCATGAAAGATTTCCAGCAAAGACTGAGCTGAAGTTCTCAACATATGTCTGCAACAGGCAAGGTCAACTGACTCCCCACCATAGAGCTGTTAACAACCCTAGGCAATCTTCAACTAGTGGGAGAAGGAGTAGGTCTGCACCATGGCAACTGGGACTCAGCCCCTCTGAGGACACACAAAGGAATTGTGTAGAATGCCCTTAGAATTTGCCCATCAGAGAACAGGGAGGTTGAACACTGGGTGAGGGTTTCCCCCATGTGATAAGACCATCTGCACAGGGGTTTCAGAGACAGCCCTGAGGCACAAAAGTAAAGGGGACAACCACATGTGCTTAAAGTGACACCCTAGAAGTTGCATCCCACTGTCCAGCACAGCTGTCCACCACAGCTGAGTACCACAGCTGCTCAGAAATCAGTAGCACAAGAAGCTGTGACATGAGCGTCACACACAGCTGTTACACCAAGGATTCTCAACCACAGCACTACTGACATCTTGAAGCAGATAATTTTTTTGTTGTGAAGGCTGCCATGTGTCTTGTAGGATGTTAAGCAGCATCCCCAACTTTCCCCACTACATGCCAGCTGCCTCCTGCCAAGTTGTGACAAAGAAAAATGTCTCTGGACCTTACTAAGTGTCCCCAGGAAGACAAAAATCACCCCTAGTTGAGAATCTCCATAAAATACCATGTAACCTTGGGAAACTCGCTTCACTGCTCTAAATCTGTTTCTTATCTGTAAAATGAAGATAATGATAGCTCTGACCTCATTGCATTGAAGAAAATTAAATGAAATGATAGACATTAACCCTTTAGCAGAGTAAGTGGACACTTAGCACATAGTCTATGTTTAATAATAAGGTGATAATAATAATGGCAGTGCTGTAGAAAATCTCCCATTTTATAGTGGTATATTTTCAAGTTTTAATTCCTCTTCTTTGATTAAAAATAATAAAATAAGGTGCTTAATGATAATAAGGTACTTATTCCTAATATCTGTATTAGCAAATGGATCAAAAGTTGAATCTCAATGTGGATAAATCAAAGTGAAAAATTTGACAGCAGTTCCTTTTGATCTTCTTTCATTACCGAACGCCAATTAATTCTCTTAAGTTAAACATGACCACGTGTCATTTGGTTACAGCTAAGTGATCAGAGAATGTGAAAGAGATAAAAAAAACTCTGCTTAAAAAGGGAAGAGAAAATTAGAATGCAATATTCTAGAATAATCTTGCAGAGTTTACACCTTAGTGTTTTACAAAATATAGATGGAAAATGTGCATTTACTAAAACAAATTTTTTGAGCACAGCCTGCAATCTCAGACATAAAGCCATGAATATTGCAGGTTCATTAGCATACACTGAACACCAGCATGCAAACAATAAAATGAATTTAAGGAAATTGTTAATGATTCATTACATAGAGTAATTAGATTTTTGTATGATTGGAGTAAATGCATTAGCAAAAAATTATGCACTGATACAATGAAAAACCACTCTCAGGGAAAAAAGCCATTAGAATAAAAAGGACATTTTGCAGGGCTCCTCCTGTACTTTCTTAGACTCAATCACAAACAGCTGTTGCCATCTGCCAGGGAGAGCCCTTGGCAGAGAGACAGGACAAACCTCTGTCAAACCTGAGTGTTGAAAATGTCTATTCCAGAACTGTCAGAGACTGAACAACTTCAAGAGACAGTAAATGAATTTCCAGGAGAACTGACTTACACCATTCTTAAGGGATATCATGGGGCTGGGGGAAATCAGATAAGATAAGCAGGAAAAGCGTATTTCTCGGAAATTACATTTGTGGCTGCTATTTCTATCTCTTTGAAACTTTTAGAGGCTTTTGCCCACAGGAGAATCATTGTTCAAGTTTATTGCATTTATCCTAACTGCTTTTTAATGCGTATCAAACTCTTCAAGTGCTGGTGCCCAGACATTGTCACCTTTATATTCACAGGACCTAGCACAGAGCAGGTGCTCACTAGATGATGAGTGAATGAATGAATGAAAGTACTGATCTAGAACTTAAAATACCAATCTGAGGCTTCAGAGGGTTGTCTTAATTTCTGTACATCAGAATCACTGAACCTTCCTACCAAGTCTTAGCTGTCCTAGAATAGATATAGTCTGAGACAGCAGGAAATGAGGCAATCAAAGCCATGTGACAAAGGCCGACTGACACCCCCCAAGGAAAGAAGCTAGGCAATCTTTCAGAGCATTGGAACAAAAAAACATGTTTGCCAGCAATTTCCAGATAACTCAGGCAAAGTGCTTTTTTTCTTTTCTGCTTGAATTAATAGTATAATTGCCACAGTTTTCCGTTTGTGTATTCATATTCAGATATAGCCTCAGATAAAATAATTTGCAGCAGAGAGTCCTAGGGGAATAAAAGAGGAGCCCAGAGACAAAGGAGGAACCTTTGAAACTTGCCCAACTGTGTCACAGAACAGTCTGTATGCATCCAGGTGGCAGTCTGGAAATTACGAAGTGAAACTAGATCTACACAAATGATTAGGAAATGCTTATTTGAATTTTACAAATAAGAGTGGCAGCTATTTTCACAACGTGAACTTTTTGATTTTATTTAATGCAGCATATTTCAAAAGTAAGCCCATGTTGTCTCCAGTTCATTTCAGCGGACGTTGACTGCAAAGAAGTTTTTCTGTAAGAATGCCATCTGGAAAAGCATAAACGCAATAGTGATGAAGACTGAAATGGTTTTAAAAAATAAACTTAGATAATAATACTGTCTCCCAGGGACTGATAGTAAAAACTCAAGTTAAATACAGTAGAGTCTCACGTTGGTGTCAGCTCTGAAGTCCTACCTCTGAGATTGTGCTGAAGAGGGAATCGTATATGAACAAGCATCTTCCGAGGCTCTCAAGAGTCGCCTCTGTTGTATTTCATCCAAGACAACTGATCTGCTATTGCTCTTGTTGTGTTTATAGCCAGCTGCAAGCTTCAGATGGTGATTGATCACAACAGACTTCTAAAATCTGACAGAAAAATAAGCAGATACCATGTCAATTAAGATGAAATTAGCTGTGAGTAAGCTTTGTAAACGGCAGCATGCCATGCAAATCTGAATTATTACAGTACAGAAGATTCATTGGAGCCTTTTTATTTTAACAAAATGATGTGACTATGAGGATAAAACCTCATTAACTATTTTAACCTGATTTTCCTTTCTAATTATCAGAAGCTTATATATTTTCTGAGACTAGATATTTTTTTTCCTAAAACTAGAAACTAGCCTCTCCCGCTTTGTTTGAATTTCATAGAGCTTCCCCCTCCCCCACAATATATCACCTCTGGAACTGTTAGATTCAAAGAAAGATAGGATTAATCTACCTGCATTACAAGAATTCACCATGGAAACCACAGAACAGGGCAGAAGATGAGTGAGAGAAAAGCAAATCAAAATCACTGACTCTTGAAGACACATAGTTAAAATTATAGTAAGAGTTCCCCCTGCTTAGGTGGGATTCTATTCCTAAGCATTGAAAAGAACTCACAGACTTACTATGAGTCAGATTTGAGATTTTTTCATTTCATAAAATGAAATGACTTTGTTATGTTAAGCTAAATGACCTGCTTAATAATTTCATTTCCCTTCAGGCTTAATTCTTTTTTTTTCCCCAGATCTGATAGCTTAAAGGTAATATTTATTTATTTATTCATCTATATATCTATCTATTTATTTATTTCAATTTCAGTTCAATAAAAGGGTACAAATGATTAGGTTACATTGTGATTCTAAACTGAAGTTCAAGTTATATAGTTGAGCCCTTCACCCTGAGGGTGTGCTGTATACCTTTACATTGTGCACAATAGGTGAGAACTTAACAATCACCCTCTTCATCCCCTGTCCACTTTCCCTCCTCCACTGCCCCTTTTCCCTCCTTCCCTCCTGCCACCTCTCCCCACTTGAATTAGTTGTTTTTTCTCTCATGTGGGTGTATAATTGTTGATCTATTGGTTTTACTGAGTACATAGTATTGAGTACATAGGATATTTGCTTTTCCATTCTTGTGATATTTCACTAAGAATGTGTTTCAACTCCATCCGGGTAATTAAAAAAGGTGTAAAGCCTCCAACTTTTTATGGATGAATAGTATTCAATGGTATACATACACCACAGTTTCTTAATCCATCTATATGTAGATGGGCACTTGGGTTGCTTCCATTGTCTTGGCAATTGTGAGTTGAGTTGTCATAAACATTCTAGTGCAAATGTCCTTGTGATAAAATGATTTGCTCTCTTCTAGGTAGATAACTTGTAATGGGATTGCAGGATCAAGTGGGAGGTCTATTTTTAGCCCTTTGAGGAATCTCCATGAAAGGCTATTTTTAAAACTGATATAAATTTTAAAATAAAACAGGCAAATGTTGACACATTTAAAATATAGGCTCCAGGAGGCATATGCATAAGACCGTTGTGAATGACTTTATAAATCAATTGTCAATGATACTCTTTGCTTCAAGGATCTCCTTCATTGTTTAGGAAAGTTTTTTTTTTTCCTTCAAAGTTTACTGCTTTGAAAGAGAAAAAAGTGTGCTTTTAGATGTCTCATCAGATTAAATAACTTTAACACTAATTTTTTTGAAAAACTAGTCTCCAAACCAGTTTTTTTGTATCTCCCTTCAGTTTGAAAAGAAAGATCCCCAATACATCTATGTCAAAACATTCTAAAACATATTTTAAAGATGCTTTAATAATAGTATTTTGTCCTAACAAAAGATTATCAAGCCCACGTGTGAGATATTTTTCGTAATTACCTTTGTTTCATTATCTGGTTTCTTTTCCTTTACTGTGCCATTGGACTTTCCTCATTTCTTAAATTGCTTCTAGATGCCTATGTTGCCACCCTGGATCCTACCTGGGAGACTGGCATACTTTGAACACAGTGATAATCCAGTTTGCAACAATTTTTGTCTTAGTTGGGATCAGTTTTTTCAAGCAGGACCTACTCAAAGTCAATTGGAATGAAATTTAGTGGGCTAAAAAAATTCTCTTGACTAAAATTTTGTAGAATTAAATATGTTATGAAATAAGTGGTTTATTATTATTAATGCGTAATTAAATTTCTTTTTCAGAATTTCACAATATTGCTATCGTAATGCATATCGAAATTTTTTATTTTCATTTTACCTGTTTTACTTTTCTAAAAAAAGGTAAAATTAAATACCAGAATATTAAAAAAAATCACCATTTTATTGACACTGGTGTTGTATTTCCAGAAAAAAGAAAATATTCTTAATTTTTTTCAAAGAAAATATATTTAAGATGAGCCTGAGGGCCAGAATTGAAAACTTACTATTTTCTTTCTTGTTGCTATTTTTTAAAAACACTTTAAAACATACTTAACAAAATAAATTCACTGAAAAAATTACATATGAAGAACTTATATGTTATTACAATAGGCAATAGTATGGGAAAATTATATTTGAAAATGATTTCAAGTGATATATCTCCCTCTCTTATAGACACACACACAGTTTGTTACTTTTTTCCAAGGCCTAGCTAAGAGCCTGTAGGAGGCTGATGGTCCCATAATTAGGTTATCTTAATCACTGCCAAACACTGGAATGAGATCTCCTAGTCACGTCTGACTCCCATACATACGTGGCCCAATAACATATTCTCTAATTTCTTCTGAAAAAACGTATATAATTTATTTTAAAAATTAAAAGACTTTTAGAATCATACAGATGTTACAATGTTATTTATGTCACATATCCCTTTCCTTTCCATGGATAAGAAAAGTTGGGAAATACCTACTTGGTCATATTAGAGAACAATTCAGTTAGTCTTTTCCATGCTTAACCCTTTTAATTTAATAAATTATTTTTCCTTTAAAGTCTTAGTTACAGGGCAATGCCTGTGGCTCAATGAGTAGGGCACCAGCCCGATATACCAAGAGTAGCGGGTTCAAACCCAGCCCTGGCCAAACTGCAAAAAAATAGCCACGCATTGTGGCGGGCACCTTTAGTCCCAGCCACTTGGGAGGCTGAAGCAAGAGAGTCACCTAAGCCCAAGAGCTGGAGGTTGCTGTGAGCTGTGATGCCATGGCACTCTATCTAGGGCAATAAAGTGAGACTCTGTCTCTTAAAAAAAAAAAAACAGTTTTAGTTACAGCTGAATGGAAGAACAGATGCTATTCTGTTTTTTTTTTTTTTTTTTTTGAGACAGAGCCTCAAGTTTTCACCCTGGATAGAGTGCCGTAGCATCACAGCTCACAGCAACCTCCAATTCCTGGGCTCAAGCAAGTCTCTTGCCTCCGCCTCCCAAGTAGCTGGGACTATAGGCGCCCGCCACAACGCCCGACCATTTTTTGGTTGTAGCCGTCATTGTTGTTTGGCGGGCCCGGGCTGGATTCGAACCCGCCAGCTCATGTGTACATGGCTGGCGCCTTAGCCCGTTGAGCCACAGGTGCCAAGCCAAGAGATGCTATTCTTATAATGAAAGGAAGAAGGCAGTCTTCCAAATGTTTAAATGTGCCTCTCCTTAAGTTTTTTGCTAACTTATTTCACATTAAAAATTAAACTTCTCTATTCTTCAGAAAAGTAAAAATTTTAAACAAGTGATTAGAGAAAAAAACTTATGTGCATATTTACTTATTTAATTATTTATTGTTGATCCATCACGTCAGTCACTGCCACTAAAGCTGTAAATCCGAGAAGATAGTATTTGGTGCCTTGTGACAGTGATGGGGCAATTGCAAATCTGTAATGGGTTGCTGTAAAACATATTATCCAACATCTTTGTCATAAGCAATTTCCTAGGGCAAAGGGAAGTCATCTTTCCTAGGGTGGATGGTGTATTTCATAGGTTTTTTGCAGCAGCCAGTTTCATAATTTATTACAACAGCTTCATTCCTAACATACTAAATATTTCCCTCCCTCATTGCTAACTGACCTGTGCTAAGTTATGAAGAGATAATCAGGAAAATAACTCCCTTCTTCAATTTCACCTGCTCCTCACCTTCTTCCACCCCCTAGTGGAAGACTCCAGCCATACCTGACTGCTGGCATCCTTAGCCTCAGAAAGATGCCCACATCAAAGTTTAATGCTCTTCAAGGTACAGCTTACTCAGGCTCAAAACCCCACTCATTTACACAGTGGTCACAGCTGAGATACCAGAACGATCTTTGGTAGTATCTTCTTCCTCCAAAAAGCTTTTTGGGACTTAAATAAATTTCTCGGAAGGAAGTAAAGAAATCTAGATCAGAATGACCAGCCAGGGATTAAAAGAGAGAAGTAGAAAGTCTGAATTAGGGAGATTTTAGCAGCTGATAGCCGTGTAACTATATTCTCAACTGTTCCTGGGTAAATGGTGATAAGAAACATCATAAAAATTAATCATTTATGACCATGAAGTAAGTGCTGTCTTTATTAGGAGCAGGCACTTGTATAATTCCTTTCCCTTCTCCTTTCTCCACATTCCTATTTAGGAGAGAAAATATCAGAGGGTCTGGAGTGGGGGAGGCCGTTAGAAGGTAGGAGTAGGTATGAAAATGCTGTGGTTTCACATTCTCATTCCAGCCGTCAATTTTCAGTTTTTCTCCCACTTTATTATTTTTACTCTAAAGCCAAATGAACTAGAACATTTCTGGAAGATCTTACCTACCTCACAGGATCTGCTAATGGAAAACTAATTCATCATCAGAAAAAATAAGCAGCAGTGAGATAGTCAAGCTCTATACTCTGAGGTTAAACTTGGCCACTTTGGGGGCTTGGTCACTCCTCCTTAGGGTGCCCCTCCAGATTTCGTCTGATTTTTGTAGCAGTAGTAGTTGTTGTTATTTATCAAAACAGCAGGACAGGGAGTTATGGTATATGACACACCTCTTGGGGGTGGGACACAATTATAAGGGGGATTTTATCGAACAAATGCAATCAGCGTAACCTAATTCTTTGTACCCTCAATGAATCCAAACAATTAAAAAAAAAGAAACAGTTTTAAAAAAAAAAGACTCTGCGTCAAAATAAATAAATAAATAAATAATAATAATAAAACAGCAGGAGACCATCTTCTAAATTCATTATTCATAGAAAACAATAATTGGGTGGCCTATTTATAGCTCAAAATTGTTTTTCTGTAAAGGAATGAGGTGGAGAGATCATCTCGTGCCAAGGCCCCTGGATCTGAGGGGAGATGGTGGTGAGCCTAGTAATTCCGAGAATGGACAATCAGCTTTAAGGCTCTGTGTCCAATTACCCTCATTTTATCGGCTTTTAATTTTGTCAGGAATTTTTGACTGAAAATCAGCACAGCAGAGACAAGACCGAATGCATTAATTCTGGTCCTTTAAACCTAAAATATTAACATAGCAACCAATCTGATGGTGAGGGCTGGGGGGTGGGGGTGGGCTGATTTCACAGCTGCACAATCGCATGTTGTGATCACAGCCGTTATCTTCTGTGCTTTATATTCAATAATTCTCTGGTAGTTCTCTGTGCTGAGCACTGCATATTGATTTGGAGAAAAGTAAATGAGTTCCTGAATACATAAATCCTGTCTGCTTTACTTAGGACAATTTATTTCCCTTTTTATTCTTTTCTGACTTATTTTCTAAAATTGTTTTTAAACAATTTAAAACTTGTTACTCACTTGTTTTTAAATTTTTTTACATAATCTGTTAGGTGCAGTAATTGTTCAATGGGGTAAATGCTCAAAAAAATCAAATTAGAAATGAATTTCATCCTCCTAAGAGTCGATATTTATGGCCATCTTTCTACTTAGCCATCTAGATGGACAAGGGGGCAGTGATTATGTTAAAAAGGCAGCACTCTTATTCCAACACAAGGTTCTTCAGTTGTCTGACACCTCAATGTTCTCTGACAAGAGACTTCAGGTTGTGGACATGCCCCAAAACAATGAGTGTCCCTGGTGGCTGCTGCTCACATCCTCTGATGATTCTGCACAGGTGACAAACACAAAGCTGGCTGGTAGGGACCAGACCATATACCTAAGTGGGATGATTGGTGCACTCACTCTCCACAAAGAGGGCTGGAGAGCAGGGAGATTCTGCCTTGGGAGGCCCCCAGCCTCAGCCAGCTAGCTCCAGTTGTACCCCACTCCTTCCAGCCCACAAGGGTACAGTGAGGTACTGGATGTGCCCAAACTTACAAAGAGCAACTGAAGGGCTAAGCACTCTCCTCTGAGGTGGTAGGTAGCTCCCATTTATTGAGTGTCAAACATGCCTGGCATGAGGTTGGATGACTGATAGAAGAAGCTCATGTAATCCTTAAACAACCTTCTGAGGCAGATTTTATTATTACTCCCATTTTAGAGATCAGAAGAGTGAGGCTTAGCAAGGTAAAGTTACTGACCCAAACCTGCCTAGCTGGAAAGAAGTCATGCTGGTGTTCTAAATCATGCTCTTCACCAGCCATGAACACTGCTGCTCTTGACCATGAACCAGGCTGCATCCTAACATGCTGTTATTCGTGGAGAAAGCAAATGATAGCTCATGAGATGACCCCCAAGTCTGTGGTCAGAAGGCCTGCTCTCACACTCTTGCTCTGCTTCAATCTGGTATGTGTCCAGTGAGTCAGACTTCTCCCTCGCCCCTTCCTGGCAAAATGTGGAAAATTAGGCTTATTGCAGAGAACGACTATAAGAATCAGAAGAAAGAAGAATCAAAGCAGAATACGTAGCATATCATCAGTGCTCAATTAACGTTTTTTACGTTGGATTCTCAGCTACCTTCACTCCATAATTAAAATGCATGTATATTTTATATAGTTTCACATTAATTAAATAGCAACTTGACAACATCTCACTTCATCTTTAATAGCAACTTGATAAAATCTCAGGTTGAATTTGTTAGCTTAATTCTCCACTTTATTCTTACCTTGTAGGTATATGCGCATGCTATTTGCTTCCAAGTTTAGAGCTCACATTCTCAGCCCGAAGCATAAAAGTTGAGGAAGAGGTGAGCACCTGGCTCAGAGGGGGCCACAGCAGGAAACCTGTGAGAAGTTTTTCAACTGAATCTTGGACTTGGTAGTGAACTATGCTACATCCATTCCCTGAGATGGTCTCCTAGTCTACACAGGGTTCCTCCTCTTGGGTGTTTGGGGTTCTTCCAGTTTACAGCCTATAGCACTTCACTGCACCTGCCTCAAGAGGCAGGTGTTGCTGGCAGTGTAGCCAGGTGGGAAGGTAAGTTATACAGAGTGACAGAAACAAAATGAGGCAAGAGTCAAGGTGGGGGGTGTAATATGAGCCAGGGATAACCTTGGCTTCCTGGAGGTGCTGCGTGCCTCTAGACATGAGGGAGTGAGGGTTGGTTGTGTGATATGAGATGGAGAGACCTTGAGAATATCCCTGGTCTTTGCAACACTGAAAAAAACTACCCCAAACCAGCAGACTACAGGACATTTGCACTTGCATTGTCTGAAATGCCCCCACGCTACCCAACTGACATCTCCTTCAGCGCCTTCTTTGACTTTTATGTTTAAAGTAGTCACCATCATTTCTATGAGGTTGTGTCATCTTCATAGCACTTATGATCTGAAATTAAATTATTTATTGAGTGAGTTGTCTTTCCATTTGTCTTTCTCTCTGAGAACTCTAGCACTCCTGACTACTGTCTCCTCAATCCCAAGAATTGATTCACTGCATACTTATCAAAAGAATGAATATTGGGGCAGCGCCTGTGGCTCAGCGAGTAGGGCGCCGGCCCCATATACCGAGGGTGGCGGGTTCAAACCTGGCCCCGGCCGAACTGCATCAAAAATTAGCTGGGCGTTGTGGTGGGCGCCTGTAATCCCAGCTACCTGGGAGGCTGAGGCAAGAGAATCGCTCAAGCTTAAGAGGTGGAGGTTGCTGTGAGCTGTGACTGCACAGCACTCTACGAAGGGCGATAGAGTGAGACTCTGTCTCTACAAAAAAAAAAAAATTAAAAAAAATAAAATAAATAAATTAAATTAAAAAAAATTAAAAAAAAAAAGAATGAATATTACCAGTGAAATCACCACCCTTAGACTAATTTTCTCCTTATTCTAGGAGTTCTACACTCAGATATCCCATTTTCATTCAAAACTCAGCCTCAAAAATTGGGCTAAAGCCCTCTTTTCATCTTCCCAAACAGTCAAGGTGTTTCCTCTGGTGGCTGGCACATGCTGTTCCCCTACCTGGCCCATCGGTCACCTCCACTCCCTCCTCACTCCACCAAACTCTCTGCTCTCAGGATGACTGCTTCCCACTCACACTCAATGTCCTTCCCTAGAAAACATTTCCTTGATGATGCAATCACCCAGAATATTTCTGTTAGAGCAATGTGGGTTTCTTTTTTCCGTTTGTTTTGTTCAACTCAGTTACTTAGTTATTTATTGGTTTCAATTCAGTTACTTAGCTATTTATTGGTTTCTTATCTGCCTTCCCCACTAGACTATAAACTTCATGAGGGTAGACAGTGTGTGTATTTTATTTTGTAATGCATGCTTACAGTCCATTGCCTAGGGCATAATGTATTAAGCAAATTATTGAATACATGAGCAAATCAGTGGTTTAAAGTCAGTCTGTCCACATTTGGATTGGGTGGCAAATCTAACTTACAAACTTATTAACAGGTGTATCTCCTCACCTCTTTTAGTTTCTATACAGACTATCTCTCTGTGACAGGACAAGTTAAAATTTTATAATACAGTAGTTAGTGGCTGCGACCTTTTGACTGGGATGATACGCAATCTTGGTGGAAACAGAGGAACTGAGGGGAGCTATGGGCCGTACAGTGGTAGCAGCTGAACTAACCCTTGCTGCTGTAGGATATGTAGGCTGTTACGGTTTGCAAGCCATGAAGTATATGGAGCCTCAAGTAAAACAAGTTTGTCAAAGTCTACCAAAATCTGCCTTTAGTGGGTTTGAACCCGAAATGACAAAATAGGAGATAGCATTAATATTAGGTATAAGCCTCATAGCCAATAAAGGAAAAATAAAAGATGCTCATCAATACATTATGCTCTGAAATCACCCAGAAAAAGGAGCAGCTCTTTGTATAGCTGCCAAAATCAATAAGGCCAAAGATTTAGTAGAAAGTCAAGCTAAAAAATGGAGTGTATTTATGATGACTTTTAAGTTCATGTTAGTTTATATATACAAGTGCCAACTTTTTATAATAAAATGCCTCAGATGTACAGTTTTAAAAAGTGATTTAGAATAAGCTAAACCAAAGCCTTAGTATAATTTTCCTGTTTAAATTTTTTTTTTTTGAGACAAAGTTTTACTATGTTGCCCTCAGTAGAGTACTGTGGCGTCACAGCTCACAGCAACATCCAACTCAGGGCTTAAGTGATTCTCTTGCCTCAGCCTCCCAAGTAGCTGGGACTACAGGTGCCCACCACAATGCCTGGCTATTTTTTTTGTTGCAGTTTTCATTGTTTTAGCAGGCCCAGGCTGGGCTCAAACCCGCCAGCCTTGGTGTATGTGGCCAGTGCCCTACTCACTGAGCTATGGGCACCGAGCCTTCCTGTTTAAATTTGAAGATTTTAAATCAGGCCATGGACAAGAATATTTGATGGACAAATGCAGACCATTGAATAGAAATACTATTCCTTACTCATTTAGCCAGTAAGCTGCTATGTGTACTATTCAAGACAGTGAAATGGACAGTCCCTGCTCTCCAGTCTAATGGGAGACTGATAAACTGGTAGTTATAAGACTATGTGATAAATATTATGATAGAATTAGCATAGGCTATTGAAGTAGGGACTCTAAGTAGGATGAAAAGATGTTCAAGGTCCAGATAGCTAGACCATCTACTTGGAGCCTTATATTTAAAAGTGAATTAAGCCATGATTTTGATCTAAGAAAGTGACCTGTGTATGTATATAATGTTACTGACAGAATTTAGTTTCATACACTAAAAATTATTTTAACATTTAAAAAAAAAAAAGAATTCTATAATACTTTGGGGTAAGGAGGAAGGTGATTGATGGTCCAGGCAGGGGAACAGCACGTACTAGCCACCGGAGGAAACTTTAAATTTAAAATCCTCAAATTTAAACAAGAAAATTATACCAAGGCTTTGGTCAAGCTTATGCTAAATCATTTCTAAAAACTGTAATTGTGAGGCATTTTATTATAAAAAGTTGGCACTCGTAAACTAATATGAACTTATAATTCATCATAAATTTACTTAATTTTTTTAGCTTGACCTTCTACTAAATCTTTAGCTTTATTGATTTTGGCTGCTATAGTAAGAGATGTTCCTTTGGGTGATTTAAGAGCATAAGTTGTTGAGAAGTATCTCTTATTTTTCCTTTATTGGCAGTAGGGCTTTCACCCAGTATTAATGCTACCTCCCATTTTGTTATTTTGGGTTCAAACCCACCACTAAAGGCAGATTTTGAAAAACCTGTTTTCCTTGAGGCTCCGTATTTAGACGTACTGGAGGCATATCTAAACATTGCAGAAGCAGTCCACCTTCCCTTCCCCAGACCCTTACTCATTTCATTCATGAGCGTGTTCTGAGCCCTTTCTGGTGCTAGGTGCTGACAGAAAGATTCACTGGGTGTGTGCCGGACCTCGAGGAGGTTTGAGTAGCTATCATATACTTTTAGATTTAACCGTAATTCACATATGTCAAATGTAAATGAATGAGGTTACTTACAGCTTCGTTGACATCTCTTTGTCTCTTTTCTCCTTGTCTTTCATGATATTAAACACAAACAAGTAGCTTCTTCCTATAATCTTCCCAGGAAGGCTGAGGATAGGTCATCTTTCCAGAAGAATCAAGAGAGTGGTCTGTTCCTGGTGCAGAATTGATGCTAAGAAACAAAGTAGTTTCTCAGCATCTCCTGGGTCTGACTTACACTCTACTAATTCATTATATTTAAAAGAATTTCCTTAACTTTCCACCCTTCACATAAACATGAAGACATTTTCTAAGCCAAAGGTACTAGGAATTTAATTAGTTCTCTTACGAAGTAACTTCCTTTCACTGGCTCAAATTACTCTACAGCTTCCTTTGCTGTCCACTGGGGATTGGTTGTAGGACCCCCCCTCAAATACCAAAATTCTGGCACACTCAAGCCCCTGAAGTAAAATGACAGTATATTCATAAAACCTATGCATATCCTCTCATTTACTTTAAGTCATCTCTAAATTACTTACAATACCTAATACCATGTAAATGCTACGGAAATAGCTGTTACACCATATTATTTTTAATTGTGTCTTTTACTGTATTGTTTTTATTGTTTGGGTTTTTTCCAAATATTTTCTATATGAATTTGTTTGAATCTGCAGATGTGGAATTTACAGATACAGAGGGCTGACTGTATTGGTCTCTTTTTCTTTTTCTCTTTGGCAGCACTGTAGTTTGTGGCTTACTAACTTGAAATCAAATTGGCAATCAAATTCAGAGGTTTTTTTCTTTTCTTCATCTATGACATCCAATCCCTAGGGGGGAAAAAAGCTTTGTTAATGTAGTATCAAAACAAGTACCTGAAATGTGGAAAATGCAGTCTGTTGCCTATGATGGTTTCATGATGCTCCACCCAGATGTAAATGGTTTTTGTGTGTTATTTGATAAATGGGGTTTGGGGGGTAGAGGGGAGGCAGGTAATGGCATAATCAGTGTGCTACCAATGTTCTGTAATATTTTTAAGCTTTATTCTTTCCAAAGTTTTTTTTTTCTCTCTCAATTGCAGGCTACTAAAAGAACTGCCTTCTTCCCCTTTCTGTCCTATCTACCTCGGTCAAATTCTAGTACCCTTGGTATGTGGAACCTCCAGAGCAGCCCTCAGTACTAGCTCATTATCTCAAACTTCCAAAGAACCGAGTTTAGGAAGGTCACTGCCCTTCCTCATATCCTATAATACTCTGGTTATATTTTCTGTTTAAATAATACATGTTTATATTTTGTCTTAGCTACAGCAAGTCATCTTCTGCCATAGACTCCCAACCCAGTTGTTCAATCTCCTCATTAAATTTATCAGTTCTCCCTCCACAATCTAACTCTAACCACATTTAACCATCCTCACTGCTGTAACCTTAATCCGAGCTGTAACCATATTCTTCCTATATCTCTTTAAGAGACTCCTCAAGAGACCTCCCTGACCGTCTTCTATATGACATCGCCTGCACACTAATTGCAACAGTTCACAGAAGTGCTTTCTAGAAGACAAAGCCAGTCGTGCTACTCTTTTTGAAGTGTTCTGGTGGCTTCCCTTTAAGATCACAAGATCCAAACTTCCTACTTCAGCCTGCCGTGGCCTGTGTGATACGGCACCTCCCCGCCCTTCACTTCTTGCTTTCACAACTCATTCCAGGCACACAGGCCTCTGAGTCGTAAGAAACACCAAGCTCTCAGGCTCTGTGTCATAGTCCACTTGTGCTGGGTAAACAGCAGAAATTTATTCCTCACAGTTCTGGAGGATGGGTAGTTTTGGTCTGCTGAGGGCAGCTCTCTGCCTCCAAAAGTCCCTTGTTGCTGCATTTTCCCCAGGATAGAAACGCTGTGTCCTCATATGGTGGGGGGGGGGAGAGCAAATGCTTCATGAAGACTCTTTCAAAAAGGCCTTAATCCCACTTACCCCAGGAGGAGCCCTCCTGACTTACTTGCCTCTTTCTACCATCACTTTGGCCATTAACCTTCAGCATCTGAATTTTGGAGGGGATACATTCAAACCATAACAGCTTGTGACACTCTCCCACTGGGTTTTCACGCAGCTTCCTCCTTCTCCTGACCTAGGGTTCAATTCAAATGTCTCATTCTCAGAAGCCTTCCTGGCCTCTCATATTAAGCAACACCCCTCTTTACTCTGTGTGACGTATCTGCTGTGGTTTTGTTCTCGGCACACACTGGTGTGTGAAATCATCATGTTTACTTGTGGAATGGGTATTATCTATCCCTCCCTGCTCAGGATCTAAGCTGCTCAAGGTCAGGCTCATGGTGGGTATTATTCGCCATTCTATCTCCAGCATCAAATACAGAATCTAACACAGAGCTGGAATTTCTTTCATTCATTCAACAAATACTTGTTTAGCAACTACCATATGTCAAACATAGTCCTGGGCACTAGCATATTAGCTGTCAATAGAGTTGAAAATTTCCTGCTTTCAGAGGGTCTACATTACATTTGGGGTGAGGCAGTGCACATTAAAAAAATTGTTAATAAACAACCAAATATATACCATATCAAGTGTTAATAAAGTCTCTAAAAATATAGCAGGAAAGGGAAATAGGGTGTGCTAACAAACATATTCCCTCCCCCGAAAAAAAACATTAAGCCGAGTGAATTACTTATTCTTTGCATTAAGAATATAGGAAGACTCAGTAAGTATAGTTGAATCAAAGAATAAATGAATTGATGAACATTTCTATTTCTATTTTTATCCTCTGGGATTTCTTCCTTGTAAAACTTCATGAAAGAGCAATCATAATTTAACCGTCGAATACACGGTGCTGCATTTGGTGTCTCTGAGCATCAATGTATAGAAGGAACACCCCATAACTGCTGTGTATTTTTAATTTGTTAAATCAGCCTCTAGAGCTGATTAGACTAAGGTCTTTTTTTACTTCAGGCCACAGCAGTAGAGTTGTGTGCAGTTGTCTTTTGTGACATACACTATATCAGGCACACAAAAAGACAGACATCACGCACTAATTTGGGTTCCTTTGTTACATAGGGACAGTGACAGAGCACATACTGTGTATCTTGAACTTCTAATCTGGGTCTTCTGCACCCAGACACACATCAGAGACAAGCCAAACATTCCAGCAGAAATATATAATAAATACATTTGAGGTTCTTCTCAGCAGTTACACTACTTTCCCTGATAAGCAAAGGCCAACATCTTTGTTCAGTGCTTCTAGTGTATTTCAATATTAGAAGTAATAAAAGGCTATATGCCTACTTTTATTTTTAAAGAATTGGCTCCTGAGTTGCATCTATGATATAGCTGAGGAGACTGTAGATAAAATAATGAAACCTGACACTATATCCATGTGAGAGATATTAAAAGGAAAAGTAAGTTTTTCTCAGAGAATTTGAAGGGTGGGAAAGTACCTTAGGAGAGCAAATTTCCTTACAAAGGATACTTCATGTACCCCTATAGAGAAGAGTAAAACAAAAGACCTATTTCTCTACTAAACTAATATAATGACTAATGTCAGAGGAAAGAGAAGAGGAAGAGATGATTGTATTGCAGATTATATAAGATTACAGGATTTCAAAATGCATGTGGTTACTTGTTAAAAACTTAATTTCTAGTCTCCCCTTCTCAACAGTTTAGGCTGGGCTGTTATTGACTTCCCGTGTTCCTTCCTCTCTGATCCGAAGTATATAAAAAAGGAAAGCAAGGAGAAACACTCGTCAGTCAAAATATACCATTTGTGTTTCCAGAATCCGGTAAGAGAGGAAAAAAGACTACACCATTAGTTCAATCTATTACGTGGAGATTTGAGCTTTTATGTCTATCACAGTGGCTCTCTAACTGCTGCTGCTGTAGAGGGCCAGGGGCCCTTCAGATGGAGCATCAATTCAGCAAATGAGATCCAAGTATGTGGAGAAGCTCTGTGCCTTTCAAAACAGCCAAGGAAAAATGAATACAAGCATGTAATGTACATGGGAAGTGGTATGGAATCATTTTTGTTTCAGGCAATCGAAAAACTAGCATTTCATAAAATCCTAAAAAATGTGGGTATTCCCCGCCAGTCTGACACTGGTGTGGGAATCACAGATGGATCCAATAAATGATGTTTTGGCTGCCTCATAAATGGGATCCTTTGGAATGCTCAACAATAAAGCTCACATTATTGACCCAACTTTCACCAGCCATTGTACACAGTCCACATCTTGTTTGCTGTGCCTATGAAAAGAAGTTGTTAATGATGTGTGCTATTGTCAAGAATTTCTCATGTATTTGGAGTGTTAATTAGTACAGGTGTTTGGAGACAAAACTTCTCAGACACAGTTATTTCTGCTATTCTGTAGGTTAGGGAGGGACGCACACATGCACAATACCATTGCATCAAATCAGATTGAAATGTTTTGACAGCGAGATGTAGCAAATGGTTAGGCTGATCTTGTAAAGCAGGAGCGATTAACAAGTGATTTACAAGCTGTAGCAGAGGCCCAACCTTGAATTACAATGAGTAGATGGAGGTGGCTATTAAAAATGTATAGTGGTTATAAAATTGCATTTGATTAGATGATGATTTGGGGATTACTTCTAAAGGATCATACATAATGGTTCTCATACAGCCCAGTGGATTTTTAAAAATTTTGATTTATAGTACCTACTCATGGATGGACCCTTCAGGCATATGTACGGCAGCCCAGCAGAATTCAAATAGGTGAAATTGTCGAGAGAGCCCATGTCTATTTGTATCAAGAAAAGCCTGATTTAACAGACATGCTTTATGTAGTACCCTGAGGGACAACAGGTATTGATTTTTTTTTTCAATCAAAGAAAGCAAAATTCCATAGTTTTTTATTTCTTTATAAAATTCTCCTACTCTCAGTCTTTAGCTAAAAGCCAATTCAGATTGTTCTCATCTTAACTTTAGAATACGATATCCTTTCTTATGCCTTGAAGACAATTGAATACAATCAGAGAGAATGGCTGAGAGGTACAATTTTCACTATTTTTTAAAATGAAGTATTTCTATAAAAGAGTTAGGAAAGAATGTGAATGGAATTGAAATGGGCTAGATAAGATCTGAGAGGATGTAACTGATAAAAGAAAATAAAAGTAAATCATCATGATATAGATTAATGATGTTTTCAAAGTATTTTCATTTCTTTTTATCATTCAGGGTGTCCTTTTAAAAGAAAAAAAAAATTTATCCCCATTTGGCAAATTAAAAATCAGATATCTAGGAGCGAAAAGAAATGTCATAATGAGCATAAATGATCAAATATTAAAAACAGTACTTTGAAATATTCTTTCATTACTATCCAAATGCTAGCATTTCCTTCCAATGGCCTTAATCGTGAAATATTTCTGGGATAACTATAAAAAATAATCAAAGTACTGTCCCAATGTCCTGCTTACATTGTCCCAACCCTTCCTTCAAGCATATTCAGCATATTTATTCTTTCCTCAACCTTTCCCATCCCTACTTTGAAAATTATATGTAAATTATACACATGTAAAAAACAATAGAAACACAGAAAAAAGTGTAGAGATTAAGAGAAGAATTGTATGTTAACATATTTAAGAAATGTATTTGTTAAGGTCAATAAATATGTGAAAAGTGTTCATATTTAATAATAACTGAACAACTGTGAATCAAATGAAATACAATTTCCCCACTATCAGAATCACAATTGTTTTAAATTAATAACAAGTAGTTGGCACAAAGATATAAGTAAAGAGGAGCTTTCATATCAAACACTGGTAAAAGTATAAAATGGTATGATGCATTATTGTCAATATGTATTAAAACCTGTCCATATATATACATATATTCTTATAGCACTGTATATAAATATATATGTATATTCTTATAGCGCTGTTTTCCTTAGAAAGGAAATACACAAATATGGAAAGACATTACTTTCTTGAAGGACTGGTATATTTTTTAATATTTAAAGTTATAGAAAACTGTATAAAATAATTTATAGAAATAAAAGAAATATGTAGACTAAATAAACAACTATATATAGGAATATATTCAACAAATATTAGATACTATTACTGTATTCAATATATTCAACAAATATTAGATATTATTATTATTGCGTTATTATTATTATAATTGCATATCGCATTCGAAGTCCAGGTTGATCTGGACTGTCAGATAAATTTTAATTCCTGCTTTTTCCAAACCAGGTAGGGTCTTTGTCTCCCCTGTTCTCTTACTTTACATTTGTTCTCATCATCTACTTTACACAAAAAATACACTGCATTTTCTTGGCCTCACTCCTTCACTAGAAAACTCCCGCCCGCATCCCGGTCTTCTTATGTTTGTCCAAATAGAACTGTCCCCCCACCATGCCCTGCCCACTCTCACTTCTCATTGGAATTCTACTGGGCTAGAACCCAAAACCATTTCACTCTCTGCTACCTCTACCTGTCTTTACCTCCTAACTGAATTCCAAGTCTTGCTTTTTAATGGAGATGGATGCAGGCACCCTAGTATTTCCTAGAAGAGCTTGTTTCTCCTATGATATCTATAAAATGGAAAAAATATTATTTTTTAAAAATTTGGACAGAAAGTATCAATGTGACCACAGAAATATTACGCTCAGGTATCATGATTGACTCAACTATTTATTCCATTTTGGAAAATATTTTCATATTTTGAATATGTTTCTTAATATCTTTAACGGGGCATTTTCACTGATAATTAGAACACGAAGCTGTTCTAATCTCTGCTGTCCACCACTGCAGTCTTACATGATCACAGAAACTGCCACGTTCCTTGATTCTGCTTACAGACACCCTGTGCTAATAGGCAAAGAGCCACATCAGGAGACGAGGAGTAAAGGCTCTTTTAAATTAGCAGGATTTTAATTCTTTGTTCTTCTGGACAAAGAATTTCTCTCTCTTGTTTGTGAGTTTTGTTAATTTTCTTAGAGTTGCAACAGGGCAATGAAAAGACAAACACATTTATCTCCTAACTATAGCAGAGAACAATCTCCAGGTGTAATGAAATAGCTCATTTGATTGCATCAAAAAGCAGGAAAACCAGGGCAGTGAGAGGATGCTGTCAGTAGTTTATATCCCTTAAGAGCTTTAAAGGTAATAATCATTCTGCTGTACATTTCTGCAGCACCCGATGGTTCACAAAGTACTTTCACATACATTATCTCATTTCAAGGAAAAGAAATGCATATTCTATAAGGGCCATTCCTGAGAGAAAATAAAATGTCAAGCAAATGAAAATCACTCCTAGACTGAATAATTCAGGGAGCTGCTCTATCAAAATAGTTATGCTCTTCATGAGAAACAGAGGAGGCAAAAAATAAAGTAAAATCACCATCACTGGAGTAAATATGAAATATATGGGACTGACTAACTTTTCTCATTATGTTCAGGATTCAGGGACTATAATGTGTTTCATATGTATCAAAATTGGAAATAAGATGGGTGCCCTGTGGAATTTTTTTTTTTTTAATTGAATCATAGCTGTGTACAATAATTCAATCATGGGGTACAGTGTACGGGCTTCAGATACAATCGGAGATATTTTCATCAACCTGATTGTGATAACATTCAAGAGACTTTCTCATTGCTTTGTGAGAACATTTTTGATCCGTATTTAGAAGTTTTCTCCTAACCCTTCAAATGTGTACCACAGGTGTGATCCCGCCCTTTATCCTCTCTCCCCCCACCCTCCCTCTCCCTCCCCTTCCCTCTCTCTCCCTTTTCCCTATCTTCTTGTGCAATAAGTGGGTTGTAGCCTACACTTGAAAGATATAAATTTGCCTCATATTAGGGATGTTCATTGGATACTTTTTCTTCCATTCTAGAGACACTTTGCTAAGGAGAACCTGATCCAGCTCCTTCCATGTAAATATGAAAGAGGAAAAGTCACCATCTTTCTTTAAGGCTGCATAATATTCCATGGTATACATGTACCACAGTTTATTAAGCCATTCGTGTGTCGATGGGCTCTTGGGCTTCTTCCATGACCTAGCAATTTTAAAAAGAACTGTTCAAGGCCTCGATTTCCTCTGGAGACTTTAGAGGCTACCAAAAGGGCAGTGCCTAAAGGGGAAAAAGAGTTGAAAAAAGAGTTTCAAGACAGAACATAGGTGATATAGACCAATCATTTTGCATTTCAAAAAAAAAATCTACTAAATCTTAGATTTCAAAGAATTAACTCATCTTTGTCCTAATAAAAAGGGTCCCTTTTCTCTGAAATCTCACTGTTGCTTAACATATTCATGCTTTGTTTTCTTTTTGATCACTGCTATCAGTTATCTTCCTGTTTGTGACCTGGTCCCCGTGTCTTTAATTTCTTGCTTAGTTTGCATTTTGTTTCTCTAATCCTTCATCCCCGCCACCCCCAGAGTCCATCAGCTATCTGCTGACTTGATCTCTAGAACCCCTTTCAACTACGTAGGTCAACTGGATTGAGAAGGCATTGTTGGTGTTAATATGTATATGGTGTAAATAGACAGATGTAAATATATGAACCAGGTGGGTTATTGTGATATTCTGCTTTTAAAGCTTGTTATAAGCCCTGCCTATGCTTTTTATTTTCCTTCTCCTTAGCCTCTTCAAATAAAAATCATAACTCCATGGAAACTTTAGGAAGAACAATCCAAATTTCAACCTGTTATTTTCCAGCTAAATGTGAAGATGAAGTATGACCTTAGAAGCTTCCAAATGAAGATAAAAGAGCTACTGTCAGCCTGTTTTCTTGCAGAACTGCCCAGAACTTCCCTATCTGGGATGCCGGATGCTAAGTGACTGAGAAGTCACCTGTATTGTGTTAAGGTCTGGAGATTTAAGGGCAATGTTTATACATCAGCCAGCATTACAAACCGCCAGAGACATATACCTTTGTGTTTTTATAGCTATATTCCCTTTTTAAAGGTCCATTAAAAAAAAGTCTTGAAACATTTCTGGGAAAACTGTGTTGCCCAAGAGACATAAACAAACATAGATAGAGCTGAATAGATGCTCAGGATAAATTAAATACTAAGCTACAAGCAAGGTACATAGCTCATTTGCTAATTTGTTTTATTGGGAATTACCACAAACAAATGCCCATGTGACTAGGGCCTAGGAATGGGCTTTTTACATAAAAAGATGATAACAGATAATTGCACTGTAGACTGCTAACCCTGGTGGTATGTCTATACTGAGAAGCAGAAAGGTCTTCATGAAAAATGTAAGCAGAATTTGAATAAACAATAGTAAATGCAAATACATATTCAGTATTTATAATTTCCACTAGTCTTCATTTCTTTCAGCAGGTCTGAGGGTCCATGTGCTATAATTTCACTTTGTTCTGAAGAACTTCCTTTATCACTCTGTGCAGTGCAGGTCTCTTGATAACATATGCTCTTATTTTCAACATTTTTTTCTTAATTTTTAAAACATATTCTTGCTAGTTATATAATTCTTCTGTGAGAGATTTTGTTTTTTCTATTTTGGCTCTTCAAAAATGTCATCCCACAATCTTCTAATCTCTAGTTTTTTTGTGTGTTATTAACATATAAGTTTTAAATTGTTAATTATTATGGGTACATAATAATTGTATATGTTGATTGAGGAATCAGTAACAATTCATCACTATTCTCCTGTATATTATGGATTTATGTCTGCTTTTATTATCTTTTTAAAAAATCTTGATTTTAGCAGTTTTAGGTTAATATACCTATGTCTGTTTTTCATTTTATTTATACAGTTAGACGTTTCTTGGGTTTTGAAAATGTGTAAATACAACCCTCTCTCCAGATTTGCAGGTTTTGGGTCCTTATTATTTTATTTTTTTCTACCCATTCTTTCCTTTCTCTATTTTTGGGACTCCAATTATGTATATATTAGATGTTTTCCTATTATCCTATAGGTCCTTAAGCTTCACTCCTTTTTTTCTTTTCCAATTTTTTTCCATCTTATTTTCTAATATATTAATAGATGGTTTTGGTTTTCTTTTTCTTGCCTTATATTACTGGTTATGTCCTCTAGTGCAAATTAAATATAAGTGATGAGAATAGTATTCTTCTTTTTTCCCAATGGTAGGAGGAAACATTAGATCTTTTATCATTAAATATGTTGTTAGTTGAGATGTTTTTCATTGACATCCTTTATCAGGTTAAAACATTCCTTCCTATTTATAGTTTTGTGGAGAACATAGATAGATAGATAGATATGTAAGTGATTTTATATATATAGTATATCAGAATTGATACTGGATTTTGTCAATTTTTTTTTGCATAGATTTAAGTAATCATATAACTTTTCTTCTTTAGTTTGCTAACAAGGTTAATTACAGTGACTGACTTTCTAATGTTAGAAGACCTTTGCATTTCTAATATGAATTCCTCTTATTGGTGGTGCATTCTACTTGAATATATATTTTTTGTATTAAGTTTGCTAAGACTTGTTTGGAATTTTTACATCTATCTTTATGACGGATATTATTCTACAGTTTACTTTTCCTATAATGTTTTGTCTGCCTTTTTTAAATTTAATTTAATTTAATTGTTTTATTTATTAAATCATAGCTGTGTACATTATTGCAATCATGGGGTACAGTGTGCAGGCTTCATATATAATCTGAAATATTTTCACCCAACTGTTCGACATAACCTTCATGAGATTTTCTTGTTTATTATGTGAAAACATTTGTGTTCCGCATTTAGTAGGTTTCACCTGTCCATTCTAAGATACACCATAAGTGTGATCCCACAATTTATCCTCTCTCCATCCACCCTCCCCCTTCCCTCCCTTACCCCTTTCCCCATATTCTTGTGCTATAATTGGGTTATAGCCTACATATGAAAGCTATAATTTAGCTTCATAATAGAGCTGTATACATTGGATACTTTTTCTTCCATTCTTGATATGCTTTGCTAAGAAGAATGTGTTCCAGCTCCATCCATGTAAATATGAAAGAGGTAAAGTCATCATCTTTCTTTAAGGCTGCATAATATTCCATGGTATACATGTACCACAATTTTTTCATGGATCTATGGGCACTTGGGCTTCTTCCATGATTTGGCAATTATGAATTGGGCTGCAATAAACAATCTGGTACAGATACCTTTGTTTTATAATGTGATTTTTGGTCTTCTGGGTATATACCTAGTAAAGGAATTATAGGGTCGAATGGCAGATCTATTTTTAGATCTCTGAGTATTCTCCAAACATCTTTCCAAAAGGGACGTATTAGTTTGCATTCCCAGCAGCAATGTAGAAGTGCTCCCTTTTCTCCATATCCACGCCAGCATCTCTGGTTTTGGGATTTTGTTATGTGGGCTAATCTTACTGGAGTTAGATGATATCTCAAGGTATTTTTGATTTGAATTTCTTTGATGATTAAGGATAGTGAGCATTTTTTCATGTGTCTGAAGGCCGTGCGCCTATCTTCTTTAGAGAAGTTTCTCTTCAGATCCTTTGCCCATCCTGAGATGGGATCACTTGTTCTTTTCTTGCTAATATGTTTGAGTTCTCTGTGGATTCTGGTTATTAGACCTTTGTTGGAGGCATAACCTGCAAATATTTTCTCCCATTCTGAGGGCTGTCTACTTGCTATACTTACTATGTTCTTGGCCGTGCAGAAGCTTTTTAGTTTCATCAAGTCCCAGTAGTGAATTTTTGATACTGCTTCAATTGCCTGGGGG
>CAUYRH010108333.1:0-15691 GCA_963574655.1 Perodicticus potto
GTAGTCCCAGCTACTTGGGAGGCGGAGGCAGGAGACTCGCTTGAGCCCAGTAGTTGGAGATTGCTGTGAGCTGTGATGCCACAGCACTCTATCCAGGGTGACAGCTTGAGGCTCTGTCTCAAAAAAAAAAAAAAAAAAAAAAAAAATGCAGGAGCTTGGAGAGGCTTACGAGGGCGACAGCAGCCGCAAGCCTGCATTTCTACGGGTGCTCCCAGGACAGCAGCAGCGTTCCCAACATCGACTTTAGATGATGGAAATGTACTAACCTAGCTTTAAGTAATCTGTACCAGTTTTTAAAATACGTAAAATGAAGCCAGTACTGTTGACTTGCACTTATTTTTACTTTTTTATTTTTTTTGGACAGAGTTTCACTATGTCGCCCTCATTAGAGTGCTGTCGCGTCACAGCTCACAGCAACCTCTAACTTGGTTTCAAGCGATTCTCTTGCCTCAGCCTGCCAAGTAGCTGGGACGACAGGCGCCCGCCACAACGCCCGGCTATTTTGTTGTTGTTGCAATTGTCATTGTTGTTTATCAGGCCCAGGCCGGGCTCCGACCTGCAAGCCTCGGTGTATGTGACCGGCGCCCTACCCACAGAGCTACGGGCGCCGCCCTGTTTTCTTGATTTTAAATCCCACGATGCCAGCTGGCCGCGCCCCTCTGAGTGTGGACAATACAGCACGAACTCCAGGTGCAGCTGGAGCACGAAGTCAGAAGTTCGGAGGATTTGGTTCCTCCTCCCCAAAAGCTCAGCGGCTAGGGTGCCGACCACATACCCCGGAGCTGGCAGGCTCAAATCCAGCCAGTGCGCCGGGCTTTGTGGCAGGCGCCTGTAGTCCCAGCTACTCAGAGGCTGAGGCAGAGGCATGAGACTCGTTTGAGCCCAGGAATTGGAGGTTGCTGTGAGCTGTGATGTTACAGCACTCTATACAGGGTGATAGCTTGAGGCTCTGTCTCAAAAAAAAAAAAAAGAAAGAAAAGGGCGGCGCCTGTGGTTCAGTGAGTAGGCCGCTGTATACCGAGGGTGGGGTGTTGGAGCCCGGCTCCAGGCAAACTGCAACAAAAAATAGCCGGACATTGTGGCAGGCGCCTGTGGTCCCAGCTGCTCGGGAGGCTGAGGCAAGAGCTAGAGGTTGATGAGCTGTGATGTGCAGTGAGCTGTGATGCCACCGCACTCTACGGAGGGCAACAAAGTGAGACTCTGTCTCTGAAAAAAAAGAAAGAAAGAAAAGAAAGAGGCTCGGTGACTGTAGCTCAGTGGCTAGGGTGCCAGCTAATAACACAACACTGGAGCTGGTGGGTTCAAATCCAGCCTGGGTCTGCCAAACAACAATGATAACTCCACCCAAAAAATAGCTGGGTACTGTGGTGGGCGCCTTTAGTCCCAGCTACGTAGGAGGCTGAGGCAAGATAATCGCTTAAACCCAAAGAGTTTCAGGTTGCTGTGAGCCGTGATGCTACAGCACTCTACCCAGCGCAACATAGTGAGATTTTGTCTGGAAAAAAAAAAAAAAAAAAGACCTCTAAAGCCAGACACTTAGAGCTATGCTATCCAATATAGTAGCCCCTATAATATGTGATGTTTAAATGTAAAATTAAAATTCAGGTTCAGCACCGGTAACTCAGTGAGGCTGGTGGGTTTAGCCTGGGCCTGCTAAACAACAACTGAAACAAAAAAATAGCCGGGCATTGTGGCCAGCACCTGTAGTTCCAGCTACTTGGGAGGCTGAAGCAAGAGAATCACTTAAACCCAAGAATTAGAGGTCACTGTGAGCTGTGACACCACAGCACTCTACTGAGGGCCACATAATGAGACTGTCTCAAAAAAAAAAAAGGAAATTAAAATTCAATTATAAATTGAATTCCTACACTTTTTAATTGAGTTTTTAAACTGAAATTTAATAATTTTTAATTTAATTAAAAAGTTTCTCAGTCACATTGATGACAGATTGGTCATCTGGCTAGAGGCTACTGCATTGGATAGCACAGCGTAGAACATTTTCATCTTCATGGATCGTGTTGGGGAACACCTGAGTAAAGACCAGTGCTTTCTAAGAAGCATTATAGTGTGCCTTTCAGGTTTGTTGATTCCCTCCCATATACTGGTACATTTGTTATAGAAGTCAGCATTGACTGCAGAATAGTGAATTTCGAGACTTTCAGTGCTTAAGAAGAATTAATGAGTAAAGTTTAAAAACTCCTGGCAATGAAAAGTTTGACTAGAGAGTGATGAGGGAGCCTCTTCAGCCCAGAAATCTACTTGCCACAAACTTGTCACCTTTTCCAGAGACTTTTCCAAGCAGCTGTAGATATTTGATTGTATACCCATTGACAGTCCTGAAAGTCAAGGTTTGAGGTCTTCTGGAGGCCTCTTAGACAGTTCATAGCACAGAGTAAGCAAAAAATAAATGTTAGCTATTTATTGACAAAATGTATCAGTGTCAGCAGACTCAGTGGCTCATGCCTATAATCCCAGCATTTGGGAGGCTATGGTGGGTGGATTGCCTGAGCTCACAGGTTTGAGACCAGCCTGAGCCAGAACGAGACCTCATCTCTAAAAATAGCCAGCGTTGTAGTGGGCACCTCCCAGCTACTTGGGAGGCTGAGGCAAGAGGAACTCTTGAGCCCAAGAGTTTGAGGTTGCTGTGAGTCATGAAGCCACAGAATTCTACCCAGGGTGACAAAGTGAAACTCTTGTCTCAAAAAAAAAGTGTCAGTGCCTAGCTTAGAACAGCATTTGTTAAACAAATGTATATGTGAAAAATATCTGTTTTCCACCTACAGTAGTGGTATAAACAGTAACACTTCCATTGTGCTTCCAGGGTGCCAGGCATTAGTCTTAGATCTTTCCATGTATTCATTCATTCAGTCCTCACAGTAGTCCTAGGTAATAGCAGGACTGGCTTCATGGGTGTGCAGTCAATGCAGGCTTTGATCAGTATGGTCAGAAGGGCCAAGTACTCAGAAATGCCTCTGCTTGAAATTCCTTTTCTTTTTAGAGATAGGATCTTGTTCTGTCACACAGGCTGGAGGATGTAGTGGCACAATCATTCCTTACCACAGCCTCATACTCTGGACTCAAGTGCTCCTCCTGTCTCAGCCCCCTAAGTGGCTGGGACTAAAATACAAGGTCATGCCCCTGCACCCTGCTAGAGACATTTATGTATGTATATGTATGTATGTCAAAGTCTTGCTCTGGGCTCGGCGCCTTTCAGGTTTGTTGCCCGATGGGCTCAATGGGCTAAGGCGCCAGCCACGTACACCTGAGCTGGCGGGTTCGAATCCAGCCCAGACCCGCCAAACAACAATGACGCCTGCAACCAAAAAATGGCCAGGCATTGTGGCGGGCGCCTGTAGTCCCAGCTACTTGAGAGGCAGAGGCAAGAAACTCGCTTAAGCCCAGGAATTGGAGGTTGCTGTGAGCTGTGATACCATGGCACTCTATCCAGGGTGACAGCTTGAGGCTCTATCTCAAAAAAAAAAGTCTTGCTCTGTAGCAAGCCAGAGGACAGTGGTGTCACCATACCTCACTGCAACTGCAAAATCATGGGCTCAAGTGATCCTCCTGTTTCAGCCTCCTGAGTAGCTGGGACTATAGGCAAACACTACCTCACTGGAGCAATTTTTCTATTTTTTGCACAGATGGGGGCCTCACTTTTGCTGAATACTTTCAGAATTCCTGGCTTCAAGCAGTTCTCCCACCTCACCCTCCCAAGAGTGCTAAGATTACAGCGAGCGCTAGAGGGCTAAGATTATAGGCCTGAGTGTCACCAAGCCTAGAGTTATTTAGAGAAGCAGTGAGGTTATGACTAAGGGCATTGGCTCAAGAAGCAAACTGTCTTGGTTCAAGACCTGGCTCTACCCCTTCTAAGTAACTTGGTCTATTACACAGGCCAGCTAAATAATTTGTGAGGCCCAGTGCAGAATTTGAGTCTTGGAGCAAAATGAAGTCATTCTCCACTTCCTGTAGCCTTAATGGATTGCCCTTCCCTGCAGGGATCAGGTAGATGGGAGTCCCCTCCCTACTTGCTTGCCTAACACACTATGGTACCCACCCTGCTCTGACATCCTGAGAGCACAATCCCAACCCTTCCTGGGCCAGCTGTTGATGAGATCAGGGAGGGGTAAGGAGAGGCTCCAGAGCAGCCTGAGAGGCCCCAGGGTGGCTGAGGATCTGTCTCAGAAAGCCAGCCGAAGGTGGAACCACACCTGAGCCTGGCTTTAAGGCCTCCATACACACGCCTTTGTCCCATTGGATTTCATTTAAAAACAAATTCAAAGATAAAATTGTTAAGAATTTTAGGGCTGGGGAAAAAAAAAAAAAAAGAATTTCAGGGCTGGGCATAGTGGCTCACACTCATAATCCCAGCATTTTGGTAGGCCAAGGTAGGAGTGCTTCAGGTCAGGAGTGTTAGACCAGCCTGGGCAATATAGCAAGATCCCATTGCTACAAAAAAATTTAAAAAATTACTTGTGTGTGGTGGTACACATGCCTGTAGTAGGGGGACTGGGATGGGAGGATCACTTTCATCCAGGAATTTGAGGCTGCAGTGATCCACTATTGCACAACAGAGGGGGACTCCATCTCTAAAAATAATAAATAACTTTGGGCCAGGCACAGTGGCTCACACCTGTAATCCTAGCACTCTGGGAGGCCCAGGTGGGTGGTTCGCTTGAGCTCAGGAGTCCAAGACCAGCCTGAGTAAGAGCAAGACCCCATCTCGACTAAAAACAGAAAAATTAGCCAGGCACCATGGTAAGTACCTGTAGTCCCAGTGACTCTGGAAGCTAATACAAGAGAATCACTTGAGCCCAGGAGTTTGAGGTTGCTGTGAGCTATGATGTAACGGCACTCTACCCAGGGCAACAGAATGAGACTCTATCTCAAGAAAAAAACAGAAAAAAAAAAAAAAATCAGGCCAGGCCTGTTGGCTCATGCCTATAATCCTAGTACCCTGGAAGGCTGAGAAGAGAGGATCACTTGAGCTCAGACATTCAAGACCACTCTGAGCAAAAGCTAGACCCTGTCTCTACTAAAAATAGAAAAATTAGCTAGGTATCATGCCACCTGTCTGTAGTCCCAGCTACTTGGGAGGCTGAGGCAGGAGGATTGCTCGAACCTAGGAAACCCAGTAGTTTAAGGTTGCTACAAGCTAGGCTCACTCCATGGCATTCTAGCCAGGGACAATCGAGTGAGACTGTCTGAAAGAAAAACACAAAAGAACATTCAACTTCTAGTAAGTCCGCCTTCCCAGAAACTGTCTCCAGTACTACTTACTGTATCTTTCCGAGGATGTGCAAACAGGACTACATGTTGTCTTTTAGCATGATGCCTCCTAAAATAGAAGTAACAAAACCATGTTACAAGAATTAACGGTTGCCAAGTACGATGTCTTGCACATGGGTGCTCAGTAACAAAGGCATCCTTTCATTTTAAAATTATGTAGAAATATGACTTTGTTTTCTTCCATGGCAAATTTTATTTTCCAAGTATAACTAATAGTGCAGCTTTTTCCAAACTGTAGCAAACACAGTAACTTTTTCCCCTTTGCATTGCCAAACTCCTTAAAGTGAAAATTCTTGAAAATTAAGAAATGTTTAAAATGTTTTTCTTCCTATTGATATAGGTTAGCATCATATTGAGCTACTCAAAACTAAAAATCAAATTTATAAACAGGCCATGTGAGGTGGCACACACTTGTGATCCTAGCACTCTGGGAGGCTGAATCGGAGGTGAGTTCCAGAGTTTGAGACTTGCCTGAGCAAGAGCAAGCAAGACCCCCATCTCTACAAAAAGAAAAAATCAGCCAGACATGGTGGTGTGCACCTATAGTCCCAGCTACTCAGAGGCTGAGGCAGGAAGATTGTATAAACCCAGGTGTTTGAGATTGCAGTGAGTTGCAGTGATGCCACTGCACTCTAGCTGGGGTGACAAAGTGAGACTGTAGTCTCCAAAAGAAAAAGAATCAGTTACTCTTCTATAATTCAGAACCCAACAGCAACATCTATAGAGCCCCATTGAGACTGGGCATGTTCTCTCTAGCTCATTGTCTCAACAGCTTCATTCATTTATGTTGTAGGACCCACTCTGAAAGATAGTCAAGATTGAGATCCCGGATCAGACTGTTTATTTGAAATTCAGTAAATGTAGAACTTTGTGATATCCTGTGTGTTGTGTGGAACCATTATTGATGAATTTTAGAGATGTTCCCAAAGACCAAGGTCACAAAGCTAGTAAAATTGAGATGGGACTGCTAAAAAATCACTCTGGCTCTAATGTTCCGTGCCTGAGTACAAATGGGCACAGGCAACCAACAACAGGGAACTCAAGGAGATGGGTGCAGAACACTGCCACACCCCCAGAAACAGTGGTGAGAGCCACTGCCACCCAGCGCTGATTGCCTGGGATACTCATCTTGACATTTTTTGCTCACACGATCCCCTAAAAAAATCTCCAGCTTTAAAAGTTGACATATAAAATTCTTCATCATAATTTTAAAGTTACTCAGAATTCATTTTCTGGTTTAGTGTCAATATTGACTCTTTAAAATAAAATTGTTACATGGTTCTTAGAAGTCTATCAATTGGTATAGAAACACCTTAATGAACTGAGAATCACCACTATAGATCTTAAAAATAGTTATTTATTACTTGAAAATTTTACATTTTCCCTTTTATTCCTTGAACCTGAATTTCCATTCCACTTCTGGTACAGATTTTTATCTTAATGTAATAGATTTCTATGTTTTTCAAAATGTTACGGGTCATCATAAGTCTCAGCAAAAATCTATAAATAATTAAAATTTAATAGATTTTTCTTGTGGTTAAAGCTCTAAGAGTATAAAAAGTTTTCCTTCTTTTTTTTTTTTTTTTTTGAGACAAAGTCTCACTATGTCGCCCTCAGTAGAGTGCAATGGTGTCACCGCTCACAGCAACTTCAAACTCTTGGGCTCAAGCAATTCTCTTGCCTCAACCTCCCAAGTAGCTGGGACTACAGGCGCCCGCCACAACGCCCGGCCATTTTTTGGTTGCAGCCGTCATTGTTGTTTGGTGGGCCCGGGCTGGATTCAAACCTGCCAGCTCAGGTGTACGTGGCTGGCGCCTTAGCCCGTTGAGCCACAGGTGCCGAGCCCATTCAATTTATTATTGATGCCACATTGATAACAGGAACATAAGCATAGTTTTTATAAAGAATTATTGGTTTTCCTAAGTAAACATGGCTGTGGCCAGCAGCCGCTGAGGTGCCAGTGAGCAAAAGGAGGCAAGAGTTTGTTGCAGTTTGGCCGGGACTGGGTTTGAACCCACCACCCTCGGTATATGAGGTGAGAGCCTTACCCACTGAGCCACAGGCACTGCCCAGGAGGCAAGAGTTTGCCCCAGATCATCTTTTTTTTTTTTTTTTTGCAGTTTTTGGCCAGGGCTGGGTTTGAACCCACCACCTCTGGCATATAGGGCCAGTGCCCTACTCCTTTGAGCCACAGGTGCCGCCCTGCCCAAGATCATCTTAGCAATGGCCCTTCTGTTGCCTTTCCAGAAGTTGTCAGTTTGCAGGAACCCAAGTGTAGGTTGGCAGCCCTCTCAACCAGTTCCCAGCCAACAGACCCTTAGGAAAATGAAGCTGTTGCCCCAGAGTTCACCAGCCAGAACCCCAAGAATCTGGAGCTCTTAGTGATAGCCAGGAAAGAGCAGGGTTGGAGGACAGTGCAGACCTCCTGTGAGTTCTGGCACAGGACACGAGTTGTAAGGCCTCAGCATCACATAGAAATATTTGCTGAGGCTGGGCGCCTGGGCACGGTGACTTACGCCTGCAAACCTAGCACTCTGGGAGGCTGAGGCGGGTGGATTGCTTGAGCTCATGAGTTTGAGACCAGCCTGAGCAAGAGCAGGACCCCGTCTATACTATAAATAGAAAAACTGAGGCAAGAGGATCACTTGAGCCCAAGTTGGAGGTTGCTGTGAGCTATGGTGCCAAAGCACTCTATGCAGGGTGACAGCTTGAGACTCTGTCTCAAAAACAAAAAAGGAAGAATTTGTTGAGCATCAAAATGGCCAGGTTGCGGTTTCAGCATCCACTCATGAATGGGCTGTTAAAAAGCACCTTTATAGTACCAGAAATGTGGTGGCTTGAGAAGAGTATAGGATGAGTACTGACAGAGATGCTTAGAAGCAGGAATCAACAGGGCAGTGCCTGTGGCTCAAGGAGTAGGGCGCTGGCCCCATATACCAGGGGTGGCGGGTTCGAGCCCAACCTCGGTCAAAACTGCAAAAAAAAAGCAGGAATCAACTTCACGGTCTACCAACCAACCCCTTGGGAGGCAGCTTCAGACTCTAAAGAGTGTCATGACAGAAGGTGGCATGGTTCTACAGCAATGGTTCTCAAGCTTCCTAATGCTGCGACCCTTTAATACTGTTCCTCGTGTTATGGTGACCTCTAACCATAAAATTATTTTCATACACCTGTATCTGTATGGGCTGTATGTGATGGTTTTAGGCAACCCCTGTGAAAGGGTCGTTCGACCCCCCAAGGGGGTCGTGAACCACAGGTTGAGAACCGCTATTCTATAGGAACCTTGGACAATCTGTGAATAAAATAGAAGCATTAATTGTTTTTTTGTTTGTTTGTTTTTGTAGAGACAGAGTCTCACTTTATTCGGTAGAGTGCCATGGCGTCACACAGCTCACAGCAACCTCCAACTCCTGGGCTTAGGCGATTCTCTTGCCTCAGCCTCCCGAGTAGCTGGGACTACAGGCGCCTGCCACAACGCCTGGCTATTTTTCTGTTTTGCAGTTCAGACGAGGCTGGGTTTGAACCCGCCACCTTTGGTATATGGGGCTGGCACCCTACTTGATGAGCCACAGGCGCCACCCAGCATTAATTGTTTTGAATGTGATAAAACTTGTCAGCTGTGATAGCCACCAAAAGAACTTCCAGAAGAACAACCAACTTGGAAGTTTACAGCAATAACATCACAGTAGAATAATATTTGTATGTAGTTAAGATCATACCCCTTCCTCTCGTGTGCATATATTTTTTTAAAATCAAATTTCAAATTCTTTCCCTCTTTTGGACACGAAAGACCCATCTATGGTAAGCAGTCATGAAGTATATAATTAACTTTTGAAAGACAATAGTTATTTATAAGTTACAAAATAAAAGTGTATTATGAACTCAAAAGAAGGAATTATTATTCATATCTTAATGAGATGAATGGTATTGATTTTTTTTTTTTTTTTTTTTTGAGACAGAGCCTCAAGCTGTCACCCTGGATAGGGTGCTGTGGCATCTCAGCTCACAGCAACCTCCAATTCCTGGGCTCAAGCGAGTCTCCCGCCTCCACTTCCCAAGTAGCTGGGACTATAGGCGCCCGCCACAACGCCCGGCCATGTTTTGTTTGCAGCCGTCATTGTTGTTTGGCGGGCCCAGGCTGGATACGAACCCGCCAGCTCAGGTGTACGTGGCTGGCGCCTTAGCCCGTTGAGCCACAGGCGCCGAGCCAATGGTATTGATTTTTATCATTAGCATGTATCTACAGATGAACAGATATGATTGATGGCTAAAATGTGATATATTTCAGCACCAATTTATTTATTTATTTATTTTTTGAGACAGAGTCTCACTTTATCGCCCTCAGTAAAGTGCTGTGGCGTCACAGCTCACAGCAACCTCCAATTCCTGGGCTTAGGTGATTCTCTTGCCTCAGCCTCCAGAGTACCTGGGACTACAGGCGCCTGGCACAATGCTCAGCTTTTTGTTTTGCAGTTTGGCCAGGGCTGGGTTCAAACCTGACACTCTCAGTATATGGGGCCAGTGCCCTAACCCACTGAGCCACAGGCGCCATCCTCAGCACCAATTTAGTCCCATTTTTTTCTTACAGATATCCCTGAGAAATCTGGTTCACATAAATAATAGAAATGTACAGTTTTGTTATAGCAATGTTTGTCTTCTGTAAAATCCTTCCAAGTTATATGTTCCAAATCACATTGATCTAATATCAAAAATTGCTTTCTGTTCTTTTGTTTTTCTTCAAAAAAATCATTGAAAATCACCTAATTTGCAACCTAATCATATTAAACAAATTTCTCAACTTTTGGGAAGTTACCAAAAAATGGTTTTACCGAAACTTATCAGATGATAATTACACTTGTTATTCTTTCACTTAGCACCTTGTTTACCAAAGGTGGGGACAAAACGGTTGGGGACATTCAAATAGTGCTTATTTCATTACACTTTGGCCGATACAATATTTTTTGACAAAAGGACTTTGTTTATCAGGCACTTAAAATCTATTTTCTTTTTCTTTTTTTTTTTTTTAGACAGAGCCTCAAACTATCACCCTGGATTGAGTGCTGTAGCATCACAGCTCACAGCAACCTCCAATTCCTGGACTCAAGCGAGTCTCCTGCCTCTGCCTCCCAAGTAGCTGGGACTACAGGCGCCCGCCACAATGCCCAGCCATTTTTTGGTTGCAGCCGCCATTGTTGTTTGCTGGGTCCGGGCTGGATTCGAACCCGCCAGCTCAGGTGTACATGGCTGGTGCCTTAGCCTGTTGAGCCACAGGCACGGAACCTTAAAATCTATTTTCATCAAAACCTTGGAGCTGCAGTTTTGGCTGATTTAGTTTATGGAAACTGTCCATCAAGTTAATGGCACATCCTAGGGATGCAAACTGGAACTGGCTCAAAACAATTACATGGATTTGTGGGGGTGGCATGTTTAACTTTCTACTCAATGGAGAGCTAGAGAGCACTCCTCTCCCCCAAGACCAGACTTAACTAAGTACAATAAAGCAAGGAAACACTGGACACTCTTCATGTTTTTAGTTACTTGATTAATCTTCAAAGGAGGCTTCACCTCCAATTGGAGTGTGAGACTTTCTACACCCCTGGTCACTGAATCAAGAAGATGGGGTGGGGATGTAAGTAAAAATAGTACCTGTGAAACTTGAGGATCTGGAAATTGAGTTCCTTAAAATCTCTCACCATGCCTAGTCCTTGGTTAAGGCTTAAGGACTTAAGTGTATATTTATTGTGATTTGAGGACCACTGATACAGAGTCTCATTATGTCATCCTGGGTAGAGTGCCATGGTGTCACAGCTCACGGCAACCTCAAACTCTTGGGCTTAAGCGATTCTCTTGCCTCAGCCTCCGTCACAATGATACCGGAATTTCAGGCTCTTGGTCTTGGCAATTCGAAGAAGGAATCGACGGACCATAATAGTGGTGGTAAGTTAGGATTTATTTACAGGAAAGAATTATAAGTAGAGGAAGAACTAAACCTCCAGGCAAGAGGACCCAAGAGGGGAGCAAATTCTCCTGCTCCCTCTCTGAGGTTCAGCCGAGGTCTGCTTCTGGAGGGGAACAGGCAGGTCTCCCTGTTCCCTCTCCGGGGTCTAGCCAGGTTGCTTCTGGAGGGGAACAGGCAGCTCTCCCTGTTCCCTCTCCGACGTCTCGCCGAGGTCTGCTTCTGGAGGAGAACAGGCAGCTCTTCCTGTTCCCTCTCCGAGGTCTCGCCGAGGTCTGCTTCTGGAGGAGAACAGGCAGCTCTTCCTGTTCCCTCTCCGGGGTCTAGCCGAGGTCTGCTTCTGGAGGGGAATAGGCAGCTCTTCCTGTTCCCTTTCCAAGGTCCTGCCGAGATCTGCTTCTTAGCTGTTCTCTCTTCGAAGTCCTGCTGAAGTCTGCCCCCTGAGCTCTCTGCTCAGGGATTTATATAGTTCCAGGGACTTGTTTTGCCGGAACTTCTTAGGGGCGGGTCTTCGTCAGTTACAGCCAGCTGTCCAATGAAGAGGGCCCTGGAAACTGACATGATATTAACCAGATTTGCACGTGGGGCAGACAGCAAGGCGCCAGCAGAGGTCCGGCCCTTTCGCAAGCTGGTTTCTCCATCCGCCACAGCATCAGCGCCGACAGGGCCAAGGCAGCGGTTGTAGAGCTGCTTTGTCCTGCATCAACAACACCTGACCTTTTTTTTTTTTTTTTGGTTGTAGTTGTCATTGTTTGGCAGGCCCCGGCTGGATTTGAACCCACCATCTCCAGTGTATGTGGCTGGTACTCTAACTGCTGAGCTACAGGCGCCAAGCCCATGGTGCTTTAAGTATAAATCTCTACAAATTGTTTCTATGATTATCGTTCCCTTCAAGGTTTCTCCTTCCTCTTGATCAGGTTTTACGATTTTTATTTCCTTTGCCAATCATCCATTTCATTAAAGTATTTAAAATTTACACACTAAATACATAGGATTCTCTTGAAATTTAAAGATAATTATACCACTCCCATCCAAATGTTTTACACTCCCGTAATCCCAGCACTTGGGAGGCCATCCATGGCAGGTGGATTTCCCTGAGCTCACAAGTTCAAGACCAGCCTGAGCCAGAGCAAGACCCCGTCTCTAAAAAATAGCAGAGCACCGTGGCAGGTGCCTGTAGTCCCAGCTACAAGGGAGGAGGATCTCCAGGCCAAGAGTTTGAGGTTGCTGTGAGCTAAGATTCAATGGCACCCTATCAAGGGTGAAGTGAGACTCTGTCTCCAAAAAAAAAAAAGCAAAACAATAACAAAAATGCTTTATTTAACCTGCTTTTCCCTCTTCACAGCCAAAATACTTACATCGGTTTTTCCTTTCACAGCATCTCTACATTCTTGGATTTTGCTAAGAGAATTAAGATGTTTAGTCTCAGGGTGTCTCAGTATCATAATTAAGACCTTTATTACAAATTCAGCAATCATATCATTCTTAGATTTAACTGTAGCTAAACACTGCGTGTAAATATGTATACATAAGCTCTTCCTGTATAGCCATATTGATGCCCATGAAATAAAACAAAGGACTAATATCCAGAATATACAGATTAGTAAGAGAAAGGCAAGCAATTCAACACGAAAAGTTAAAAGAGCAGACGAGTCACAGAAGAAATACTTGGAGAGCTGCCAATGAAAACAATATGCTTTCTCCGATCTTATTGGCAAACGTTGAGGCTAAAGGTAGGCGCTGGAGATCGGCGCAGCCCCGGAGGCCTCGCTTCACACCTGGGGTTAGTTTTCTTTTCTGGACTCTTTAGTTTGGAATCTCATTTTTTTATAAATTTCTAGGATGCCAGCTTACTGAGTTTGAGAGGAACTCACCACTTACCACAGATACCCGGTATCGATTAGAGACTTGACATTTTTATTCGACACATGGCAACAAGGTTAATGGCGTTGTCGCTGAGTTCATTTGATTCTAACGTTTTTGCTTACAAAAGTCTGTGTGTAAAACTCTGCACTGCCCACTAGCCGTGGACGAAAGATGAGTAACAAGAGTTTGCGTCTGGGCTGGGCACGGAGGCTCAGCCTGTCATCGCAGCACTATGGGAGGCCCAGGCGCGTGGATGGCTTCAGCTCAAGACCTGGAGACCAGCCTGAGCCACAGCCCCGTCTCTACTAACAATTGAAACAGTAGCCAGGCCAGGTGACGGGCGCCTGCAGTCCCAGCCACTCAGGAGGCTGAGGCGGGAGGATCGCTTGAGCCCTGGAATTTGAGTTTGCTGTGAGCGAGGCTGACGCCACGGCAGTCCCGCCTGGGCAATAAGGAGAGACTGCCTAGACAGACAATCAAAAGAACACCAAGAATTTGATTCTGGAACCCAGGGGAACATACGTTCCCGCTCGCCCTCGGCTGCCAGTGTCAGACCAAAAACCTGGACAGAGAAGGCGGGGCGAGAGAACACTCGCGTGGCGGAGAGAGAACGCAAAATGGCTTTCCTAAACTCCATGGGCGTGGTCTTGCGCAGGACTTGTCCAATAGGAACCTCCAGGGGGCGGGACGCTCTTCCTGCACGCCTTCTACCGTGCGGGGGCAGGGCTTTCTGAAGTTTGCGCCCTTCCATTGGTCGGAAGTGGAATGGGGTTGCGGGACAGGCCAATCATGGTGAGTCTTGGTAGAGCCGTCGCCGTAGCAACGCGCGGAGCCACCTGGGAGAGGCCTCTGGAGTAGGAAGCCTAGTGATTCTCTTCGGATCCCAGGCCCAGGCGGTCCAGGTGGGGCTGTGGCCTCCGGGCACCAAGGACCAGTTGACCGCGAATCCCATTTATTCGCTGGCCAGCAGGTCCGCTCCCTGAACCGACCGTCTTTCCTCCACTGCCCAACATCCGACCTCCGCACCCGGGACCGCGCTCAGTTCACTAACGAAGCTGTCTGTCTTTACTTCTGCCCTACAGCTTCCAAGTGCCAGATGATGGAGGAGCGTACCAACCTTATGCACATGATGAAACTCAGCATCAAGGTCTTGCTTCAGTCTGCCCTGAGCCTGGGCCGCAGCCTGGATGCGGACCATGCCCCCTTGCAGCAGTTCTTTGTAGTGATGGAGCACTGCCTCAAACATGGGCTGAAAGGTAGGCCTGAGGGGCGTTCGGGAGCGTGGAAATTAGGTATAGGTATTGGGTCAGCATTCAGTCATCCGTGCCAAACATTGTTGTGGGTGCTGGGGTAATGGTAGTGTACAGAACAGACAAGGTCCCTGCCTGGTGGAAATGTCATGCAAGCTACGCAGGCAAGTTTTTAATTTTTGGTAACCATGTTAATAAAAAAAGTTAAGACGTTATTTTGAAATTTAAAGATTAAGTGTATTTTATGGAACCCAGTGTATCCAAAATATATGACACATAATCAGTATTTAAACTCCTTAGTAGTGAGATATTTCTGTTCTTTTTTATAGTAAGAGCTAAAAATCCCCTGTGTGTTTTGCACTTAGCAGCACATCGCAGTTCAGGTCATCAGTTGCAGTAGTCATGTTTCAAGTGCTTAGTCGCACAAGTGGCTAGTGACTGTCTTGGACAGTGACATTTTAGAGGACAAAACAGACAGTAAAGGCAGAAACAAACATAGTTTTTACATGCTACAAATTAAAGGGAACGAAATGAGTTAAGTAATAATCAAGGAAGGAACTTTTTCAATCTGAGTAGGAGGGGAAGATCTTTCTGAGAAGGTGAAATATGAGCCAAGACCCAAAGGAGAAGCAGCTGCCAGCTATGCAGACATTTGGGGCAAGAACATTTAGCTTAAAAACAAACAGATGTGAAGGGCAGAGGTCCTGAGTGAGACCAGCCTTGGCTTGAGGAAGACTCTAGGTAACCAAGGTATGCTCAGAGAGAATGGGAGGAGATTCGGTCAGGAAAGTAGAAGCAGCTGGATGACATAGGCCCTTAAAGGTTGTGGTGAGAAGTTGGATTTTATTGTAAGTGTATTTTAAATAAAGGAGAAATGAGATAATAGCTTGCGGGGGTTTTTTGGGGTTTTTTTGAGACAGAGTTTCCTTATTAACCCTCGTAGAGTACCGTAGCGTCACAGCTCACAGCAACCTCTTAACTTCTTGGGCTTAGGTGATTCTCTTGCCTCAACCTCCAGGGTAGCTGGGACTATAGGCGCCCACTACAATGCTATTTTTTTGTTGCAGTTTGGCAGGGGCTGGATTTGAACCCTTTGTATATGGGGCTGGCACCTTACCCACTGAGCCGCAGGCACTGCCCTTTTTTTTTTTTTTTTTTTTTTTTTTGAGACAGTCTTACTATGTTGCCCTCGGTAGAGTGCTGTGGTGTAACAGCTCACAGCAACCAAAACTCTTGGGCTTAAGCAATTCTCTTGCCTCAGCCTTCCAAGTAGCTGGGACTACCAGCTCCTACCACAACGCCCAGCTATTTTTTTGTGTCTTTTTTTTTTTTT
>CAUYRH010108341.1:0-10722 GCA_963574655.1 Perodicticus potto
CGAAGCCTCGATCTAATTGCTTCCTGCTGAATCGGGCGATGACAGAGGGGGACAGTTAGGGTTTCTCTGGAGGGAGAGTGATACAGGGGTTTATGGACTGGAGCCATCTTTGTTGCATTCATCTTGATGACCTTTCTGGAAAACATAAATCTGATTAGTGTAATCAGTAATAGGCAAAGGTGGAACAGCATCAGGTCAGAAGCACTTATTCAGTGATGCTAAAAGAAAACCATATTAGGATTTTTCTAGCTGTTTCCTAAATAATAACTTCAAACTTTCTTAGACACCTAACTTTAAAACTGAGTGTTTTCAAACTTCTTCATCAGCATGGACATTGTTTTAAGAACTTCCTCTAATTCTACTGTTCCTTTTTCTAAGATTATCTCTATGCTGATGCAAAATCCATAAAACAAGTATATTTTCAATGCCCTGGCACTGGTTTTGTGTCCTCTCTTCCCAGAAACTCAGTGCCCATCTCTTATATAGTACAAAAAAATCTCCAAAATCTTCTGAAACTTGTATTAATCTACCAGGTAACTGACTGACAGCTTTAGGTGTTTTACCTCTTAGACCTAATTCCACTTTATAGAATTAGCTGTGATAATAGCTGGCTTTTATTCTTTGCTTCCTGTGTGCTAGGCAAGCTAAGTACTTTTCAAGCAAGAATCAAAATACAAACTCCTTTTATTCTTTCTTTCTTTATTACCCCATTTTAACTTTATGGATTACCAAATAGTTGGTAAAATAGTTTCAACAATTTGAAGAGGTACATACAGCCTAATATCATTTTGGAACCATAGGGATATAGAGCAAATCAAAAGTACATTATGATTGTGCTGTGGAGAAGTTATGGAAAGCATCAGTTCTTCCATACCAAAGACATGGATTCTAGTTTTCCTAATAAGGCATGCAGATAAAGAAAAAAAAAAGTTTTCTGGTAACACACATTTAAAAAGACACAAAAATAAAGAGTGGAATGAAAGTTAAGAAATAGGCTAACATGGAGCCGAATTTATCTTGGAAAATTAACATGGATGTTCTCCCCACTCCACCTACTCTCTTGTCAAAGCCTTACAAAAATATCAGGGATAATGAGAAAAAAAATTAAAGATGTGATAAAATTTTGGAGCTAGAAATATGTTTAGGATATAATCTCATTTAACTCAAACCACTCCCTGATGCCTACAGAGTTGAGTGATCATGGTCACACCCCAACTGGCAGTTGGATGAGACCAAAACCCAGGTATCCTATATTCTAGACCGAGTCTCTTTTTGACCAGAGTACTCTATTGCCTTCTTTTAAATGCTCAGTCCATTTTTAGACATTTTATAGTAAAATGATTATAATATAGAGTAAAATAATGTATAATTTATGAAAATAATTATATTATTTTTGTAGTAACAAGTGTATCACAAAGGGAATGGTATTTAAATGAGGGAAACATCAAACCTTTTGTAAGATATTGTTAGAGATACTGACTTCTGAAGATTAAATATGATGTTTGCTGACATTTATTTAGAGATTACTAAGTGCTAGACCTTGTTTCAATTTATCTATATATAATATATTATTTCATTCTAACATCAGCTTGAAGCGTATACTTCACCCTGCTAGAAATTATGATGGAAATTGATGATACCAAGGAGCCTGGCCCAGAGCCTATATGTGTGTGTGTGTGTATCATATATATCACATTGTACATACAAAATATTGTAAATACTAACAATTCTTTTTTTTTTTTTTTGAGATGGAGTCTCACTCTGTTGCTCCAGGCTAGCATGCAATATCATAATAGCTCATAGCACCCTCAAACTCTTGGGTTCAACTAATCCTCTTGCCTCAACCTCTTGAGTAGCCGGGACTAAAGGCACCTACCACAACGCTTGGATCATTTTTCTATTTTTACTAATTTTTCTGTTTGTTGTAAAGACAGGGTCTCATTCTTGCTCAGGCTGGTCTTGAACTCCTCAGGCTGGCATTCTACCCACCTTGACCTCTCAGAGTTGCTGGGATTAAAGGCATGAGCCACAGCACCTGGCCAGCAATTTAATTTTAAAACATAGATACGTATCAGCCCCTCAGCTTAATACATAGAATATTACTAGTTGCTTTAAGGCTACCATCCAGTCTTTTCTCATTGCATCCTTCTCTTTCAGACCCAGCATTAATCACTAATCTTATTTGGGCCAGTGGATTCTGTTGTTTTAATTCGTGGCTTCTCCATATTTATGGGAAAAGGTGAGCACATAAATTATCTCAGTTTGTAACTTATTTTTTTTACTATTTTTAGGGTGACCTTTATGAATTTTATAATTGACACATTAGCCAAATGTTTCTTCAATTGTCAATACCATTTGATAACCTATGCAGGGAGTTCTTGAGTTACCAACATCTGCCTTACGTACAACACATGCTTACAAATGGAGGCAATTACAGGTAATAGGTAAATGTACCTGTTCCAACTTACATACAAATTCAACTTAAGAACAAACCTAAGAAACCTATCTCATTCGAAACCTGGGGACTGCCTATAAATACAAACAAAATGTTTAAGATTAACATAATGACAAATTCTCATTATTGGTCTGTGCATAGCAACTTCAGTTTCTTTCCTATTTTAGTTTTTAAAATGTGTAATGTATTATAAACCCATGAAATCATCATCCATACCAAACTTTGATATGAAAAATACCCTGGACAGATATCTGACCAGCCTCCTGGATGTTTGAACTAATTTTCATCTTGAATTTCTTGTGCATTTTTCCTTGCTTTCAATTTAATATACATATTTTTCCATATATAAAGGTAAGATAATTAAGTTCTGCATACCTCCCTGCTGAATATCACTACTGTCTCCTTAGAAGTCCTCCCCTTGCAGAGTTACGTATTGACACCAGCTCCTAGTCCACGCTCTAAGGCAATGTTGGAACTTCTTCCGGAATGAACATCAGAGTTGTTATTGTATCAGGTCTGAAAATGAAGTTCATGAACTTGTCACCATATGCTCTCATTAGCAACACTGTACAACTTGGTAAGGTTTCATAACCTTGGTGTCTCAGTGTCTCATAGCTGTGTTTCTGTCCACCTGTGGCCGTAGCTTATTGAGCAGCATTCATTATTGGGTATTTTTGCGTGTTTTATGATGACAGTCGTTCAGGAAAAAGAGTTCCAGAATAGCCTCAAAGGGTGGACTAGCACTGGTGTCAGTGCACAGCTTGCCAAATGTGACCATAGTGATATTCAGCAATGAGGTATGTAGCACTTTTTCTAAGATGAGTTCCCAAACTTAATTGTCAGACCTCATATACAAATATATGTATAGGTATATGTAATAATACAAACACATACACATATACATCCCCAAAAGCCTTTGTGTGTGTTTGTTCTCTGCACACACACTCATGTTGATTCAATAGTTTTTCTTTCCCAGTGAGTATATAAGCTACACTTACACTGTGCTATAGTCTGTTAAGCGTCAATAGCATTGGGTCAAAAGGAATGTGCATACTTTAAGTAAAAAATACTTTATTGCTAAAAAATGCTAATGATTATCTGAGTCTTCATCCAGTTGTAATGTTTTTGCTGGTGGAAATTTTGCCTCAGCGATGATGACTGCTGTCTACTTAGAGCGGTGGTTGCTGAAGACTGGGATGGCCATGGCAATTTCTTAAAATAAGTCAATGAAGTTTACTGCAGTGATTGACCCTTTCATTGATAAACTATTTATCCATAGCGTGTACGCTGATTGCTAGCATTTTACCCAAAGTGGAACTTCTTCCAAACTGGAGTCAATCCTCTCAAACCCTGCAGCTCCTTTATCAGCTTAGTTTATATAATATTCCAAATCATTTGTGGTCATTTTAATAATGTTCACAGCATCTTCACAGAGAGTAAATTCCACCTAAAAGAATCATTTTCTTTGCTCATCCATAAGAAGCAGAGCCATGTCCATCAGTTTCCACATGAGATGGAGCAGTCGAGACACATCTTCAGACTCCACTTTTATTCTAATGACCCTGGAGTAGCACTTTTAATTTCCCTCAAGAAATTTTCCTTTTCATTGACTTGGTTGTTTGGGGCAAAATCTTTAACTTCGGCCTATTTCAGTTTTCATCATGCCTTCCTCATTAAACTTAATCATGTCTAGTTTTTATTTAAAGTGAAAGATGTATAACTCTTCCTTTCACTTACACACTAACAAGCGACTGTACCCTTATTAATTGGCCTGAGTTAAATATTATTTTTTATGGGAATAGAGAAGGAGAAGGAGAGGGAGAGAGATGGGAAAGCAGGTTGAAGGAACAGTCAGAACACACACATTTATCCATTACATTCACCATCTTATGTGGACGTGGTTCATGGCACCCCAAAATATTTACAAAGTAACATCACAGATCTCTGATTACAAATCATCATAAGAGATATAATAGCAATAATAATAATAATTAGTAATAATAATAAAAATAATAAAATGGGACACAGAGACATGAAGTGAGCACATGCTGTTGGAAAAATGGCACCAATCAACTTCCTTGATTCAGGGTTGCCATAAACCTTTAATTCGCAAAAATTCAACATCTTAGCAGTGCAATAAAGTGAAATGCAATAAACCAAAGTGCAATAAAGCAAGTTATCCCTGTTTAATGTTTGGGGACTTGTTTTATTTTCACTGTTATATTGCAAAGATTCACTACTGTTACATGCTACCCAAATTAATTCATTTTGATGGCTGCATAATATTCATTGTGCTACTACAACAAAATTTTCATCCAAGGTCCTATAGATGGGCATCTAATTCCCAGGTATTTGTAGTGGTCATATTTACTGAGGTCTACTTTCTTTTAGGTCTTAAGGTAACCTTAGAGTAAATAACAGAATCATAGGGTAGATAAACACTCAGCTTTGCTAAATTGGTTTTCCTCATTCACTGTGGAAACAGTTGTATGAGTCATTACTCTCTCTGTTCTTGGCTGTGCTAAACATTTCAAATTCACTAATTAGCTATCAAAGTATAAAATCATTACTGTTTATGGTCCTGTTTGCCATTTTCTTAATTTATAATGATATTGAGCAACTCTCTCTAGATTTATCAGCAATGTGTGTCTCCAATTCACCAAAAAATACTTGTTAGTCATTTTTCTACTGAGATGTTGGCACTTTCCCTATTGATTTATAAATACATATAGATTTTAAAACATATTCTTAATATCATTGACTTACCAGTTGTGTGCCTTGAGAATATCTCTTAGTGTCTAACATTTTTAAGGTACTTTTAATGAGAAAACGTTTAACTTTCACAAGTAACATTAATTAAAATTTTCATGCTTTTTGTGTCTTAACAGATCTATCTATAGCTCAAGTTTTAATTATTGTTATATTTATAATTTTATAATAAGTTTAATATTTTGCTTTGGATAATCAAGTCCTTACTAAAATTTAGAGTTGAATTTTTAATATGATGGTTAATACAATTCCACTTCAACATTTCCCATGTTGATAATGATTTTTTTCCATTCCTTTCTTTATTCTTTCTCTCCTTCTCTAATTTGGTGTGACAGCCAAGGTTTCCTACATGCTGTGTTTCTCTTTCTGTCTTCTCTCGTCTATCCAATTTGTCATTTGTATGTCTATGAAAATACCATACTCTTTGATTCAAGATACTCTTAGAAGAAATCTAGATTTCTTTCCACTTTTCTTTTCATCTTCAAGTGTGTGCTAGCTGATTATCTTTGACTTTAACAATCCCTTTAAAACTAATAATATCCATGTATTAGCATGTGTTATGAAAATTTGTGTTGGCATTGTGATTATTGTAGTGTAGTATTGGATAGATTAAAATTAGACATTTTAAATCTATACAACACTAATACTTTATATCCAGATATTGCAAACCTGTCTTTATATCTTCACATAAATCTGTGGCATTTTCTGTAGAGAAGTCTTAGGATTCTTTTGTTAAATTCAGTTTTATATACTTAAAATTTGCTCAAATATATGATTATAAAATGTGCTTTATATTTATGTTTGGGCTGTTGCTAGTGGTGCATAGAAATGCCATTGTCTTCTAACCTTTAGCTTGTATCCTTATCAATCTCTCTTTATTATTTCTGAGAATTTGCTTCTAATTGTTTTGAGTTTTCTAATGTAGTGATTATATCATGTTTTTTTGCCCTATTCTTTTTTTTTTTTTTTGTAGAGACAGAGTCTCACTTTATCACCCTTGGTAGAGTGCTGTGGTGTCACAGCTCCCAGCAACCTCCAATTCCTGGGATTAGGCAATTCTCTTGCCTCAGCCTCCTGAGTAGTTTGGACTACAGGTGCCCGTCACAACCGGCTATTATTTTTGTTGCAGTTTGGCGGGGGCTGAGTTTGAACCTGCCACCCTTGGTATATGGAGCCGGCACCCTACTCACTGAGCCACAGGCTCCACCCTTTTTGCCCTATTCTTAGCTATTTTTGTCTACCTATATGCATTTGTTTGTTTGTTTATTGCCTGAATGTGCCATCATAAACGTCTAATATATTGAGGAGCAGAAGTGTTGATGATTATTTTTACCACTTGATTTTAAAGGGTTTCTATTTAGGATGATGTAATATTCTATGTGACCTTCTAAAGATAGAAGGTAGATAGGCCAGTGAAGTTCCTTTCTCTCATTTTTATTAATATGATTTTTTTCTAATGATAAAAACTTTAATTTTGAAAATAGTTTGTATTTCTGTTGCTAATATTTTTCTATATTAGTCTGTTAAAAATGTTGATTTTTAAATCATAAATTATCTTCTCATCTTGGGTATAGCGATAAATGCAACTTTACTATGGCATATTAATTTTTTACAGTACTAAATTAGCAAATATTGGTTTATGTTTTATTGTGGCAAAATACACATAAAATTTATAATTTTAACCATTTGGGGGTGTACAGTAGCTCAATAGCGTTATGTACATTCACATCGTTATACAATTATCAACATCGGTTATCCCTAAATGTTTTCATCTCCCCTTGGCTATCAGATCTACTGAGGTGGGGTCCAGGGCTGTGTTCATGGAACCCTTGTTTTACTTCAGAATGTCTCCATTCTGAAGGGGAGACATGTTAAACAATAACTTCCCATTCCCACATCCTCCAAGCTCCCAGAAACCACCATTCTCATTTCTATTAATTTGCTCTAAGTATTTCATATCTCACAATATTTGTCATCTCTGTGACAGGTCTATTTCACTTAGCATAATGTCTTCAAGATTCATCCATGCTGCAGCCTTTTTACAACTGAATAACATTTCATTGTATGTAAAAATTACTCATTTTCTTTATCCATTCATCCCCCACTAGACACTGGGATTATTTCCAACTTTGGCTGTTGTGCATAATGCTGATATGAACATGGGTTCTGTAGTCTCTGCTTATTTGCAGTATCACTTTGTGAGGTTACAGTCACCCTCTGTCAACTGTAATCTTAAAATGTATTAAGTAGAATATTCTAGAAATAAACAACTCATGGGCTCATGGGCGGCACCTGTGGCTCAATGGATAGGGCGCCTGCCCCATATACTGAGGGTAGCGGGTTCAAACCCAGCCCTGGCCAAACTGCAACAAAAAAATAGCCGGGAGTTATGTTGGGCGCCTGTAGTCCCAGCTACTCGGGAGGGTGAGGCAAGAGAATCGCCCAAGCCCAGAGGTTGGAGGCTGCTGTGAGCAGTGTGATGGCAGGGCACTCCACCGAGGGTGATAAAGTGAGACTCTGTCTCTACAAAAAAAGAAAAGAAACAAACAACTCATAAGTTTTAAATCACTCACCATTCTGGGTACTGTGATAAGTTCTAATGTTCCATCCTGCCCAGGACTTGAATCATCCTTTTGTCCAGCAAATTCAGGCTACAGGGTTCCTTCCTGCCCACTAGCCACACAGTAGCTGGCTTGGCTATCAGATCTACTGAGGTGGGGTCCAGGGCTGTGTTCATGGAACCCTTGTTTTACTTCAGAATGTCTCCAAAGTGCAAGAGTGATGATGCTAGAATATTGTTACAATTGTTTCATTTTAATGTTACTGTTGTTAATCTTTTACTGTGCCTAAATTATCTTAAATTTTATCATATGCATATGTGTATCTATAAGAAAAATATGGTATCTGTAGGGCTGATTATGATGTTTGGTTTCAGGTATCCAGGGGGGGCCTTGGAATACATCCCAAGGATAAGGAGGAACTACTGGATAAAAACATATGTTTATCAATTCTTTTGAGTAACTACCCAAGAGTCAAATTGCTGGATCATATGTAGTCCTATGCTTAATTCTTTTGCAGAAACTTTACACTGTTTTCCACAGCAGATTTGCCATTCTTGTTTACGTCCTGCATCTATATTAATGATTTATTAATGCTTATTAATAAAGTGTTCTTTCCTATAATGTTTTAACTGACTTTAGTAAGGGGGCAATGCTACTTTCACAAAATGAGTTAGGCAGTCTGGGAGAGATTGCATAAACATGTACATTCTCTAGTTGTTCAGTAAAGCATGGTGCATGTGTTTATTAAATCAAGCTTGCTATGTGTGTTAAACAAATTACTTGACACCTACTGAATTTCTCTCTGCTTGATCCAGCAATACTTGGATCAAGCATCTTCCATGGTCATGAATTTATTCATTTTGTTCTTACTCTGTCAATACTTACTTCATAAGTTTAGAAGTCATGTTATTGGCTGTATATTGATGAATAGTTGATAGAATTTCCTGATGAATGAAGCCTTGCATTGTTCATCTTTATAATGTTTTTGCTTTATATTTATTTTGACTAATATCGAGACAGTTGCATTAATCAGAATTAAAAAGAATTAAATGTACTAAATATGTTTACTTTGAAATTTTCTATTTTAGCACATAACGTCTTTGTATATTTAATTCGTTAAACTTTTTCTGTGTCTTTTCCCTTCTATCCTTTTTTGTCTTTTTTAATTTGTTCAATTTTTTGCTTTTCTTTCAGTTTTGTTTCTACCAATCTGAAAATTGTATACTGTATATACTATATATCTAATCTTTTAGTGGATGGTTTAGACAGTTAGAGAAAACAAGAATTGAGGAACTTTTAAGATGCTATCACCCTCTATGTGAGGAATGTGTTTTATTCTCTAGGATGTTTTTTTTCTATTTTCATCTTTCACCCCCACAAATATCAGAGTGTTTTTTACTATATTATACAGAATATTTGAGCAGATTTAACACACGAGTGTATTTTATTATTTTTTAAATTTAACATCTTTTTATGATAATTTACCTTCTTTCTAAAGTTCATCCCTAGAAATTCCTCTTCTAAGGCATGTAAATAGTAAAATCATTCAAGTTTTGTCTGTCTAATATTGCCATTATTTTCTCCTCATTTCTGAAAGATATTTTTCTTACACATGTAATTCTAAGTACATCATTATGTTTTCTATTTGAATTTGGAGGATTATTTTAATGTTCCTGGCTTACCCTGTTGCTTCCAGTCAAGTAATCATTTATTTGATTGAAAATATGCCCGTTACTTTTCACTGATGTTAAAGTGTTCTATTTATTTTCAGTATGTTTCACTTTTACTTCTTACTATGTTTGTTACTCATTAGTCTTCCTCTAATCACTTGGAAGACTGATGATTTTCATCAATTCTAGAAATCTGATTTTTACTATTACATTTTTGTTTTTAACAAAGTCTCATTTGTCACCCTGGGTAGAGTGCTGTGGCATCACAGCTCACAGTAACCTCAAACTCTTGAGCTCAAGCTATTCTCTTGCCTCAACCTCCCAAGTACCTGGGACTACAGGCGCCCACCACAACACCTGTCTATTTTTAGAGATGTGGTCTCACTCTGGCTCAGGCTGGTCTCAAAGCCATGAGCTCAAGGAATCCACCCACCTTGGCCTCCCAGAGTGCTAGGACTTTATGTCTCCTATAAGCAGCACAGAACATGTTTCTAGTGTGCCCAGCCTTACTATTACATTTTTAAATCTCTGTTCCTAGATCTCTAGTTCATCATTATTACTTTATATTTCTCTTTAATGTTATTTTTATAACTATATTACATAGCTAATTTATTTCCCTGTACTGAATTCTGGATTATTCTTTTAAATATCTCCAACTGGCCAATTCTTTCTCCAACTGGTCATCATCTATTTTGATGCTCAACACATTGATAAAACGTTTAATTAATTAATTTGCAACAGGTTCTCTTTCTGTTGCCCAGGCTACAGTGCAGTGGTATCACCATAAAATACTGCAAACTTAAACTCTTAGGCTCCAGCGATCCTCCTGTCTCAGTCTCCCAAGCAGCTGGGACTACCATTGCACACCACCATCCCCAGATAAGTTTTCTACTTTTTGTGGAGATGGAGTTTGCTCTTGCTCAGGCTGGTTTTGAACTCCTGACCTCAAGGGATCCTTCCCGCTCAGACTCCAAAAGTGCTAGAATTACAGGCGTGAGCTACCACCTGCCTGGCTACCAATTGAATTTTAAATTTCACATTTCTTTTTAGTTTTGAAAGTTCATACTCTGACTTTTGGAAATTTGCCTAGCTAGTTTTCATAAACTTTTTTTTTATTTTTTTATTATTATTTTTTATTGAGTCATAGCTGTGTACAATAATTCAGTCATGGGGTACAATGTGCGGGCTTCACATACAATCAGAGATATTTTTATCAACCTGATTGATATAACATTCATGATATTTTCTCATTTACTATGTGAAAACA
>CAUYRH010108342.1:0-24880 GCA_963574655.1 Perodicticus potto
CCTGTAGTCCCAGCTACTTGGGAGGCGGAGACAGGAGACTCGCTTGAGCCCAGGAGTTGGAGGTTGCTGTGAGCTATGATGCCACAGCACTCTACCCAGGGTGACAGCTTGAGGCTCTGTCTCAGAAAAAAAAAAAAAAAATTCACTCTCCTTACTTCTCCTGCTCAAAACCCTCCAAAGATTTTTCCCTGCAGTTGGAGTCAGATCCAAACTGTTAATCACATCCTATAACAGTGTACATGAACCCACTAGCCCATGTACCCACTAGCCCTTTCGATCTAATCCTTCATACTCTCCTGACCACTCGTTAAATTCCAGTTATATTGATCTTCCTGGTGTTTTTAAAACATATCAAGTTTGTTTCTGCCTCAGGACCTTTGTACTTATAATCACTTTTGCTAGGAACATACTCACTTCCTTCAGCTCTTTCATAACTAATGTCATCATTGAGATGTCAGCTCAAGCTGCATTTCTTGAGATAAGCCTTCTTTGACCACTCTTGATAAATATTTACCAATTATTTTCTGAAATCATCTTCATTCACTAGTCTCCTTGTATGTTTTCAGAATTCCCTGCTATGGGAAAAGCTCCATGAAGGTAGACACCTTGTCTTGCTTGTTCACTGATGTTTCTGCAAAGCCTAGAATGTTGCCCAGATCCTAGTTAAACCTCAAGAAGTATTTGTTGAACACAATAGAATTAATGACACACATAAGAAAATAAGCCTCCAAGAGTCTGAGTAATTTTCCTAATTTTCTATGGATGTACTCGATTCTGAAACCCACTTGCGTTTGTTACAGCAAGGCACTGCCACAGAGACTGAGGCGTCCGGATTGCAGGCAGGGCGAAACGGTAGGCAAGTGCCTTTTCACGCTTTGGATTTTATTGTTGATGCAATCAAAACCAAAAAGTCACATTGATCATGCTTTTTCCAGATAGCCCTGAACTTCCAATGGAACAAGATAACTTGAGAATTCTATTGATCTCCCATTTTTGTCATGCTGTAGAGGTGACAAGGATCAATGGCAATTTGCACTTTTCTACCCACGACTCAGCAACTTTAATTTGTATTTCCATCCAGATTCCCACAACTCTGCTGTATGCGTTCCTCTCAGCTTCCACCCCTTATTTTAGTTACAGAGGCACCATCTGTGTGAGCTCTGCCTTCCCAGCTCCTTCCGATTCAAAGAAAGTTCTCTCCCTCCTCCCCTGAAACAACAGCAGCATTTCCACTCTGTCCTTTCTCCCGGTGCAGCCTGACACGCACTCATTGGCCCACAGCCCTTCGAGGGGAGGGGCTTGTGTCTCGGGGGCTCTTCAAAAGGGATCAGTGTCTGAGCAGCCCAACCTTGGAGCTGAAACCCTCTCTCGCGTGCAGCTTTCTGCATGGAGCCTGTGCTTTCCTGACTGCTGCCTTTTTCCTTTCTGGCTCAGCTTGAGACAGCCTCATACCAGGGGAGACTCAGATCTTTCAGGCCTTTAATGTCAGTAATGGAAAAACTTGAAAATATTTCCTGGATCTACCAGCAGGAGCTGGAAGATCCATTCCAGAAATACCTGAACAGCACTGAGGACTATCTGGCCTTTCTCTGCGGACCTCAGCGCAGCCACCTCTTCCTCCCCGTGTCTGTCGTGTACGCTCTGATTTTTGTGGTGGGCATCGTTGGCAATCTCCTGGTGTGCCTGGTCATTCTGCGGCACCAGGCTATGAAGACACCCACCAACTACTACCTCTTCAGCTTGGCGGTCTCTGACCTTCTGGTCCTGCTCCTCGGAATGCCCCTGGAAGTCTATGAAATGTGGCGCAACTACCCCTTCCTGTTCGGGCCGGTGGGTTGCTACTTCAAGACAGCCCTCTTTGAGACCGTGTGCTTTGCCTCCATCCTTAGCGTCACCACGCTCAGCGTGGAGCGCTACGTGGCCATCCTGCACCCGTTCCGGGCCAAGCTGGAGAGCACCCGGCGGCGGGCACTCCGGATCCTCGGCACTATCTGGGCCTTCTCCATCCTCTTTTCTCTGCCCAACACCAGCATCCACGGCATCAAGCTCCACTACTTCCCTAATGGGTCCTTGGTGCCCGGCTCTGCCACCTGCACAGTCACCAAGCCCTTGTGGATCTACAGTTTCATCATCCAGGTCACCTCCTTCCTCTTCTATATCCTCCCAATGACTGTCATCGGCGTCCTCTATTACCTCATGGGGCTCAGAGTGAGTATGCAAGCTGGCTGGCCTGAGGTTCAGAGAAAGACTTAGAAGTGGAGAAATTTGGAATCAGAAAGAAACAGAGAAAAATAGAATGAGCTCAGTTGGGAAACTGAGAAGTTAAAGGACTTGCCTCAAATTAGACAAATAATAACTCTATCATTTCCTTTAGCTCAGATTCCATTATTTTCTCTCTGTGTTCTTGTAGTTCTAATATCTAAGACTTCCTAAAAATCACCTAGAAAACTTTCTTTGGTTACCAACAGGTATGCCCCAGTCCTGGGAAAATCTAATTCACTAGGTCTGGATGAGAGAGCACATCAGCTGATCTGGGGTTATGTGGCCACAGCTTCAGAGACTCTGCCACATCCTGCTGTCTCCTGCCCACCCACTGCCTACATTGAAATTTTCCTCTGTACCAACTTAGTCTAAGGCATAACACCTGCCTGTGTTAGAGTCCGAGACTTCCTGCTTGACCCTCTGATTGAAATACCAGGTTAAAATCTTTTAAAAATTATGATCTGAGTGAGATCAACGTGGACTAGCATTAAGCAGGTGGATATTAAGGGATGGGGAGGTGAACAGAGCACATAAAATAGTGTAAAAGGAAGTGTAAATAAGAGATATGTGGAATTATGAGAAAAGTATCAATTTTTTGCAGTATATCTTGAAATTAGAGGTTCTTTGCCTATGATCATGATGGTAAACTGATTTCTCTTGGGGTAGGAGTCTAAATTAGCTGAGTAAAACTATTTTTGATAAGAATGAGAGTAAGACTCTATAATTCCTCTACTGACATATTCTGCACCCAAATTCATGGTGGTGAAAGTTCTTGACTGTGACACTTTTTATACCCATTTGAGGAGAAAGCTTGGGTAATAAATAGTTATGTCCACAGGTGACACATAATATGTTCTTAGGAAAACCACATAGTTCTCCTGGATGTAGTTTTTCCTTATAAAATGAAAATGTCACATCAGAGCCTATATAAAGCTCCTTCTATGATTCCTTAAAAAGGGGGGGAAACCTCTGTGAGCCAGAGTAATAGAAGTTATAAATGAAAGGAGAATAAAACAGACATCATACTCACATTATATGCTTCAAGGTGGCTTTGACCCTATACAGTATGTGACAACTAGTATATTCCCATTTCAGTCCATCTCTGAGAAAGGTGATTGTCAGAAATGAGTGCCCCATAGGTTCTTCTTGAATAACTATTGTCCCTAAGGTGAATATTAAGGGCTAAATAGGAAGAACAAATTCTGTGCTAGAGATGTTTAGGGTCCAAAGTGAATCTAGCTCCACTAGAGAGTTGTGCCAGTCGCCTCCTGAAAAGGTGGCCCCTCTATTCCAAGACATGAATATCACCCCAGATTATCACACAGACATGTCTTAAGAATGCCCTGTGCATTTCACTGAAGAGAAAAAACTTCTACATAACTCCAAATAGAGTCCAGTGAGAAATCCCCACCCTAAACCTACCAATACCATCTCATCCAATGCCAAACAATCACTTATCTGGAGTCATTTTAGAAGATACTTAGCTTTGAGTAGAAAACATATATTTCCCCCCTGACCTATTAGACTTAGTTGAATTTTGCTTTATTGGCATGAATCCACAGCTACCTTGTATGAGAAGCTAAGTAACAGTTCAGAAAATAGCTTAGAAAGCACCCTGGTTTGCTCTGCTTTAGTGCAACTTATGAGAGCTTGTTCTCAGGAAGGATGAAGGGTTATCCAGGTTACCAAGGGGCATCAGGAGAGGAACTATCTGCTTAAAACCTCACCCTTAGGAGAATTTGAAAATCTCGGTATGGAAAGTCAGGAAAAGTAGGTCCTATTCTTGGCATTGACCTCATGCCCTTTGTACATGTTTTTGCTTGAAATGTTTCCACTGCCCACTACCACAATCCTTTTTGCCTTTCCTACTCTCCTTTAGCCTTTATGTCACATTTCAGTCACATTTCCTCAGGGAAGCTCTCCTGGATTCCCTAGATATTCCCATTTCCTGTAAGTGTTCCCATAGCCCAGTGATATTCCTTAATTATAATTTATAATTCTATACCTCTGGATTCTTTAATTAATTTCTTCCTACCTAAGATGGTAAACTCAGCTAATGAATGAGACTAAATTATTTCCTTTATTGCTGAGCTTTTGTATCTTTAAAATAAAAGACTAAAAATATTATTTCTAAGGGCCTTCTAGATCCAAGAGATTTAAAGAGATCCAACAACCCTACTGATTGTTAAGTTATTGACTCTCTTGGAAGGTCTAAAGGGAAGATTGACCCTGGGACCCACTGCCTTGGGAAGGCAGCAAACCCAGACTGATGTAATCATAGGATGAGGGAAGGAGGGAAGCCATACACATGCTCAAAGCTAAACTTTCGATCCTGATGCATGATTCCAGGACACAGTCTCCACCAAGCTGCTCTCCAGGGTTTAAACATTATGGAAATAGAAATAGACAATTCCAGGGAATTTGAGAGGATGCTCTGATGAAGGTCTGACCTCGTCCTTATATCACCTGCATGTGGCATTAATGCTTGAATTGATAGGAATGAATATATGAATTGTGGCAGAACCAACCAAGCCAGCACAAGGTTATACTGATTTTATTTTATTTTATTTCATTTGGTAAATACATGATGTTACAAATGTAGAGATATTTACATAATCAATTATTATAATCTTAGTATTCTGGGACCAAATATCCTCAAACTTCTTAAATGAATATGAACAGCTGGTGGAGTAATTTCAATCAGTGTAAATAATTAATCAAATAATATACCATCCTGAATAGTAATCAACCCCACTTACTTTCTCTTGCTTTGATCTACCATAGCTAAAGAGGGTAGGGTAGGAAGCCCTCTGAACTTCCTGTATAGTAACCACAATTTTTCACTCCTAATCTTGTAACCTGAGTTTTAAAATAAAAGGTAAAGCTTTATTTATAATCCTAGCACTTTGGGAGGCCAAAGCAGAAGGATCAGTTGAAACCAGGAGTTTGAGACCCGCCTGAAAAACATAGGGAGACCCTATCCTTATAAAAAATAATAAAAAATAAATTACTTGGGCATAATAGCATACATCTGCAGTTCTTAGTTACTCAGGAGGCTGAGGCAGGATCATTTGAGAACCTATCTCAAAATAAAAATAATGAAATAAAATAAGGTAAAATAAATAAAATAAAATGCAATAAGAGCTAGGGGATAGGTAGGAGTAATTTATGATTGAATATCTACTTTGTTAAACATCTGAAGGGAAATGATATTCTTTAAAAATAAAGCAGCATTTAATATTGACTAGACAAATTGTTTGAATTCTATTTTATGTCAAGCACTTCAAATTCTGCTGGAACAATGTACAACATGCATAAATATCCAATTTTCACTCTTCCTCTAATTAGCTGTTCACTATAACCTAAGAAAGTTGCAAATTAAGCAACAGTTGACCAACACATGATTTTCTTTTCAATGCAAACTATGTTTGTACAGGAACCCTGTCCATAAAAGAATTGTGTGAACTATTTGATGTTTTATTAAAAACAAGTATTCTTTGGGGTGGAGAAATTACTGTAGAGAACCGTTAAACCCAACAAAAGAAATGGCTAGTGACTAATAGATCTCAATGTGCGTTTAGTGTTCTTAATCATGTACTGAAATAATACCATAACTGTCCCTTATTAATAATTACAATCTTTTTAAAATGGTGGGAAATAATTAGAACCTTTAATAGAGTTAATGAGTTAGTAAAATTGGCAATTTGACACATTCTTCTCACCTTGAACATGCTTCTCTTTGCCTCTGGCTGCTTCTTTGGGTCAACATAGGTACCCCTTGTGGGTGAGTGGTATGAGAAAGAGAATTTCTAGAAGACACTCAGTAATCCATGTGATTGAGCCATATAAATAAATAACTCTAAGTACAAATAAATAACTCTTTTTAAATCAGTTTTATTATGTCTTTTGGCTAGACACAGGATAATAATCAGAATCACAGTAATAACAATAATATATAACTTGCTGAGTATCACGGGCGAGACACTGAGATAAGCACTCTACTTGCATTATTTTGTTTTCCTTTTTATATTAATAACTTCTTACCATCTTCGGTTTTCTCCCAGCTAGTTGTTAATTACTGTACAATTATTCGTCTATTTCTTTTCAAGTTCTAGGTGACTCTAAAGGGTCAAATCTCACAAGACCTTTAATTACTCATCTTATGAAGACACACATAGAAGGCACCAATATGTCCAGGAGACAAATGACCAGGTTTACTGTTCATCCAAGTGAATATTTCAGGGCCCCTGTGGTCCTGAGAGCCTTCTGATATGTTTGTTTGGGAAATAGAATATGGGCCTGTTGATCTCTAAAGGCAATTCTTAATGATCCACCCTTTTGAGTCTTATTTAATTTTAAATATCTTCTCTAAAATATTCCTTTAAAATGCCTTCTAGTCCAGGAAGCTTACTGTTTCTTAGGGCAGTTTGTTCCATTGTTGCACACACCTAATCATATCAATTTCTTCCTTACCTCAGGTTGGAATCCATCTCCTTATAATTCAATATCCTCTCCTACTCTACCCCTGAGACTATATAAAATAAGTTTAATTTTTCTTCCACTTGATGGCCTCAATCAATCATTCAGAACTGTTTACATTGCCAGTGAGGGAAGCCCAACTCGATCTGGCAAAAAAACATGAAGAGGGGCATGGACCTGACCAACTCAGAAGCAGAGCTGGCTCTCAGTGAAGATTAATCCAGAAAACACACATCATTAAGGACCTCACTTTATTTCTGTTTCTTGGCTCTTCTTTCTTTGGTATTGGTTTCGACCTCGAACTGCACATTGCTGTCCAGAGGTAGCTTCAAACACATTCTTCTTGGTAGAGGAAAAAAAAAAAAAAAAAACCTTTTGTCATTTCTGTTATGCCAGATCTTCAATACAGAGAAGGGCTCCCCCTGTCCATACTAATTTAAAAAAAGAAGCAAAACTTCCATTCCCAGAAGCACAATACCTAAAGCACTATTGGCCCCAAGTATGCAATCACTGTGACTAGGAGATAAGACATGCTGCTTGGCTAAGTTATTTTGGGACAGCACCTGTGGCTCAAAGGAGCAAGGTGCTGGCCCCATATACTGGAGGTTGTGGGTTCAAACCCGGCCCTGGCCAAAAACTGCAAAAAAAAAAAAAAAAAAAGACATGCTGCTTGGCTACGTTATTTAGAGACTATGACTAGAACTGGACCTGGGGGTCATTCTTATCCAAATTCATGACTAAGAAGAGGGAATGAATAGACTCCCTAAGAGAAAATCAGGGTGCTATTGGTAAGATAAGAAAAGAATAAATGCTAGAGGACCAGTGTACAAATATATACTAACTATATACTATACTGTACTAGCGTCTAGATATGTGATGGTAGTTTATCATGAGTCCTTAAAGCTTCCTTTACCTGGATGAACACTCCACACCCCCCAGACTAAAAAATATATAAATTAAAGGAAAAAAATTTTGTTCCATGAATGATGTAGATCTTCAGTGCTTTGGGAGTTCCCAGGAAGGAGAAGGTCAAGGGATTAAAGTGGATACCAAAGTCTTCAGGCCTAGGTGGGGCTTGAGCTGAATAAGACAGATGGCACACACAGGAAGTATTGATATTTCAAGTTTTCAGGTCAACAAAACTTTCAACTAGGATGAATGTATTTTAACATCTACACTCAGAAACACATGCACTTTTATTAGTATAGTAGCATGTCAAGATGGCACAAGGTAATCCACTGAAAAGGGTTTATCCCTTTTGGCTGGGATGGGGGTAGGAGATGGGATTGTAAAAGTCGGGGAGTGATTAGGACTAATGAGGCACTGCCCTTCTTGAATATTCATAATTTTCATTAGCATATTAAAGGTTCTGAGAAGACTCACAATGAAGACTGACCTTTCATAAGGCAGGAATGACACCTGTTTTTGTTTTACATTGCCTCCCTATTTCACTATACTAGAAGTCTAATGTTACTAAATGAATAAATGACTCAAACAGTCAATCCAACTAGGCTTTTTTTTGTTTTTACTTCAAAATTTCATATTTTTCATGGAATACCTGCTAACATGCTACATACCTCGGTTTCTACAGAATTGCATATGAAAAATGGTTGCACTGCAACTTGGCCAAAATCATCTATCCAATCGGCTAGGTGACCTGGGTCCAATCCTATCTCCAACTTACTCTAAACATTTGACATTTTCTTACATTTCTGTAAGTCCCAGTTGTCTTCAAAAGGAGTGTTAGTGATACCTCTCAGATCATTAAGGAAGAAAAAAAAAATTGCTTCCCTTTCTAACCATCACCTTCTACTTCCTTTCCAGCTGAAGAAAGACAAATCCCTTGAGGCCAATGAAGTGACTGCAAATATTCAAAGACCCTGCAGAAAATCAGTCACCAAGATGCTGTGTGAGTCCTCCATTTTCTTTGGGTTTGTTTAAAAGCGCAAAGAAGTCGCATTTGATAGTGGGGTTGGATCCTGAAATATATTTATGAAGGTAGATTAATATTAAGAGAAACCTAAGACATTAAGTAGGTAATGGTCTAAATCAATGTTTTTCAATCTTTTTTCTCTCATGGCACACTTGAACCTATAGTTAAACTTCCATGGAACTTAAATTATGTTGATAAAAAAAAAAGTTAAAAAAAATATATATATACTTACTGTGCTTTGACCTTCCTTAAAAAATAATTCATTAATGACCTTAAAAAATGTTCATGGCATATCAGTTGAAAATCACTGCTCTTTCTAGATAGATACATGGTATGAAGTGGACTATCTTTCTTGGTTTACTCAAGCTCTTATGACTTGTATGTTTTGTTTCATTTTTTATTTCGAACCCTCAAAACAATATGCTAAATTTCATCCATTGTAATACACTCTGTGTAGTGTTTGGTAAATTGCATCCACTCTCTAAGCCTTTGAGCACCACTTTCTTCCCCTTCTAAAAACTGAACAGGTGGTTTTCAATCTATTTATGTTATGGATTTCTTTACAAATATGATAAAAGCTGTGGACTCTCCACCCTGAAAATATACAAGTGTGCATACATAAGATAACAATCCATTTCAGGATTATAACCCCCTAAAGCCCACCCACAGACTCCATGAGATCCTCTTTTAATTCCAGATTAAGAACATTTGGCCAAGAGTATCTCTGAGTTGTCATTTTACCTATGCCCTCATATAACTATATTAAATAGTATGCTTATAAATAAGATACTAAAAAAATATATCCAAGTACTGGCGCACATGCTCCCAAAAGAATGTTATAAAATATATGATCCAGCACTAGTCCCTGGAAAGCAACTGATGAGAGAAAGGAAATTTATAATATACTTTCCAAATAAAAACCTAAGGTTTGAAAGAAAGGAAACCTTATGGCTACTATGCATATGAAACATTCACTATGTGGTATTTGTGAATAAAAAATTGTGAAGTCACTGAAGTTAGTCTTTTCAACTCTAATAATCATCTCCTTGGAAATATTTTAGCCCTTATTGGCAACTGACTTTTCCTACTAAGGAAACAAGTGTCTCCATTATTTCTTTTCATTTCTCATGGATGATAATCTATTCTCATAAAACATCTCAAAGCCCACTCACATCAAAGTCACACTAACAGAATAAACTATAAAAGTATGAGAATTGGGAAGAGGTTCTATTTTAACAGGAATTAAATTTTTAACTAAAGAGAGGAAATGTAGGCAGTAATGAGCAGATTGGGGTCTTGAGTGCAAAGTTTAGAAAGAGCTTCTAGATATCTCTGAAACCACATCACACAGGCAGATGACTTACTCAGAAAGCGTTTAATGCCAACAGGAAATATACTATTACTAAGAAAACTTCAAACATTCACACAGACACAGAGAACTGTAAAATGAATGCCCATATACCCCTCACTTATCCTCAAAAATTATCACATCATAACTGACCTTGTTTTATCTTGTACTCTCATACCCTAGAAGATGATTTTGAGGAAAATTCCAAGCATAATGTGACAGCAAAATAAAGTATTCTATAACTTCAGAAGAGAAAAACATTACATATTTATAGTTGTAGAGCTTAAAGTCCACAAAGAGAAAGTGCAGTAGCACCTATCTCTGTCTTAAGCATGGAAAATAAGAAATTCAAAGGAATTCTGTGCTCTTGATTTATAATATAATAGACACATCCCCTCCCAAGCAAAAGGTGCTTGTAGAGCACTTATTAAGCTTATGATTGTTCAATCTTCCTCTCTCTCATTCCCAGCCCATGACAGAATTTAAAATTATTGAATTCAGAGAAACTTCTATTTCAAGAGTAACAAGATGAATTCATTCATAAATGTAATAGTTTGTTGTTAATGTATAATTTCAAAGAATACTAACTGCTTAATTCCACCCATTTATATACAAGTTTCTGTGGCTCCAACAATGTACTTGCAACAAGCTTTATTTCCCACAATAAAATAGTTTTGGAAACATGACCTGAAAATATCATCTCCCATTCTGAGGGCTGCCCGCTTGCTTTACTGACTGTATTCTTGGCTGTGCAGAGCTTTTTAGTTTCATCAGATCCCAGTAATATATTTTTCATGTTGCTTCAATTTCCAGGGGCTGGGGGGTCCTCTTCATAAAATATTCCCCCAGGCCAATTTCTGCAAGTCTTTTCCCTGCACTCTCTCCAGGTATCTTCATAATTTCACATCTTACGTTTAAATCTTTTATCCAGTAAGAATCAATTTTTGTTAATGGTGAAAGGCGAGGGATCAGTTTCAGTCTTCTACGAGTCATCAGCCAATTCACCATTTGCTAAATAGAGAATCTTTCCCCCAATTTATGTTTTTGATAGGCTTATCAAAGATCAAATGATGATAAGTGGCTGGGTTCATCTCTTGATTCTCATAAGTGCATTAATAAGCACAGTTATGATTTAATAAAAAAATGTTTTCAGAACTTTGAAATAAGTTAGTGTTTTAAATGATCTAAGGGAAACTAACATTATACAAGAAACTTTGTATGACTATTCAAGAAACTTTTCAAGAATGTACAAGAAACTTTGTATCAATATTCTAACTTTGTATGAAACTTTGTTTGAATATTCATTCAAACTTTGTATGAAACTTTGTTTAAATATTCCCTGTTGAGGCTCTTTAGGAACTAGTTTGCCTGAATTAGTTATAAACTTCACAAAGGTAGAGGAGAAAACTGCTAGAAGGAATGGATAAGTCAGAGTAAGCATTGAATACTATCCTTGCACCAACTGCGTTTTGCTTTCCCACTCTTCGTTCTTTTCCAGTTGTTTTGGTCTTAGTATTTGCTATCTGTTGGGCTCCATTCCACATTGATCGACTCTTCTTCAGCTTTGTGGAGGAGTGGACGGAATCCCTGGCTGCTGTGTTCAACCTCATCCATGTGGTGTCAGGTAAAGCTTAGCTGATTTATTTGTATGTTAAGAGACCAGGTAATTGCTTCTTCTTCATCTTGTTTAGATGCCTGTACATACTAATTTCTCTGCGGGCCTTCTATATAATAAGCAAGACATTTGGTTTTTATTTTAGTCAAAGATTTGAGGTATGTTACTAGTCCAAAAATACATATATCAGGTCACTATGTTAATCGGCTACTTATAGATAATCTCAACTCTAAGTTGGCAAGATTATGGCAAGAAATTGCTCAAGAAGTGATTCTTCTGGTTTTCTTGCCAATGGCCACACAATTGAACTGGTTCTTGTTTAAAAACCAGGACAGTATCCACGTCTCCCAGTCTCCTATTGCTTTTAGCAAGTGTTCTGTCCTTATGAAAGCTAACAAAAGTGATGCTACTTTGACTGTCTTTGTCAAAGATAAGACAGAACATATTGGAAACAGTGATGGAAAGGTCACTAAATCAGAGGACATAGCTTTGCACCTCAGTTCCACCACTGATATTCTGAGTGATCTAGAGCAGATGGCTTCCTTCTGGCTAAAATTTTCTCAGTTGTAAAATGATGATAATGCCTGCTCTAGGCAAACCATGGACTAAAGGCAGGAATAAAATGCAATTCTACATTAATAGATATTAAGGATATAAATTGCTGTATGTTTTTGTATAATCACCACAACAAGGTTGTGAAGTAGAGAGTATCATCAACATTTTATAGTTGAAGAAACAGTTTCACAAGAAGAAATAATTTGCCAGAAGGCACTCAGCTGGCAAATAGCCAAAACACGGCTCATGCCCAAGTCATCTAACATCTAGTTAAGTATTAAGTATTCTTTCCTCTAAACTAGAGCACAGGATGCCCTCCCAGGTCTATCTGTTTGTCACTGTGACTTTCAGCCTTAGGTTCAGACCTCTTCCATCTCCCAACTCCTGCTAGGCATTGACTGATTCTATGGGCTCTTTGAGTTATCAAAGATATCACCAGAGAAGAAAAATAAGCTCAGGTTTTGCAAATTAAGATCTAGATGTTCACAGGGCAAAAACAATAGCATCTATATGTGTACTGAATACCATGTGTATTATCTATTTTCTATTATACTCTTTTTTTGTACTCAGCAAGCCTTATATATAGCTTATACCTGGATATTAGTATTTCTGAGTCCAATCATTTACCCTTCAGAGACAAATCTCAAAAGTATTTCTGCCTCTTAGTTTATCCTTATGGTTTACCTGATAAAAAATGGAGTGTTTAAATAAACTGGAAAATACTACAAGTTCAACTAAGAGTTTACTTTTTCACCATACCTGTCCAGATATATTAAAGCAACCAATTTAAATTCCAAAATTATGGCTATGATAAAGACATTTGTCTACTAACATACCATCTCTACTTTCCTTACATTACAATCTAGATGAACTCTAAACCTCTTAATCCCTACAAAAAATGCCCCCAACTTGTCTTTTTACCCTCCAAGTTATAGTATTTTCATCTATAGACCATAAACTTCTCAAAATGGTAAATTAGAGAGTTCAGCACATTGTTTCTGTACAACGTAACCATCCCTGCCTCTGCACACTTGTGCAGAGTATGGCTTCTACCTGCAACACCCTCTCCTATCTTCCTTAATTCTCTCCAATCCACTTCAAGGTCTGGCTACAGTCCAATCACCCAACACTAAATCTTTCATCACCATAATAGTCCTTACATTTATGCCATTATGTGAATTGCATAACAAATTTTCAGTATCTCATATTTTCTCCTTAACAGATACTTTTTGATGGTGTTGTATTGATAATTATTCAATTTAGCCATAGGTCTTACCTCTGCAATACCTTCACAGGGCCTTGGAGAACAAAGTCTAAATTTGCCACCTTCTAATGTGCCTTGATGCTCCTAGCATAGAATAAGAGTTCCTTTAGCATTTATTTTTTTAAATGAAATAATAATATATATAAATTTTCTCCTTACATATTCCTCTCTGACCAATCTTTACACCAGCCAAGTACCACTCTGAAGGTCTTGAACTATATAAATAAGGACTGCAAGGAACATGTTGAAAATAGTACCTATCATTTGTTTAATATTCTTAGCCATTCTTAGCCTTTCTATGATGGTATCTTAACTTCATCATCACAATAATCTAGGGAGATGGATTAGGCTGGAATTTCCATTCCCATTTTACAGAGAAAGTAACTGAAGCATCAGAGTTGGTCTAAGTTCATAATATAAGCCAGAGCCAGTTAAGCAAATCATAACTAAGTCCTCTGAATCCCAACCTCAGGCTCATTTGGGGCCTTGGGAAAAAATGGAATATGGCAACAAAGGAAGAGTGTATACTAAATAGAAAAATGCCAATGTGCAAGATGTCTGCTGGAGAAAATAAATGGTAAAACACAATTATTCGATGAGATGGAAGAGCCTTTGAAGGAAAAGGGTAGGTAGGGAAAAGAGGTTGGGGAATATTTCTTTGAAGAGACATCTAGCATTACAAGGAATCTCAGTAGAATGAAGGCTTGACTTATTTACCATTCCTCCATTACTTGCAGTTTCATGTTATAGATTTAACTAAAATTCCAATGAGACTGAAATATCTCTCTGTCCTCTGATATTTAAGCATCTCTTGTAAATGCTCTAGGAATATGTTCTTTAATTAAATAAGTAGGGATCAAAGGAAGTTGTTGAACATCTTAGAGCCCATGTCAGTCTAAATTTTTTCAAGATTCTTTAATCTTTCTGTGTTTTATTCCTAAGTGCACTAGTGGAAAATGTGTTCAGTGCATTTTGTATTCCAATTAGAGCCTTGTATATATCATCACTTCCAAAAGAGGCAATCACAGGATTCTGCGCATTTGAAAATATTTATGCTTCTCCCTTCACATCTCTGCCTTGGTTTTAATTTGTTGCTTTCCAGGTGTCTTCTTCTACCTCAGCTCAGCTGTCAACCCCATTATCTACAATCTACTGTCTCATCGCTTCCGGGCGGCATTTCGGAGTGTGGTCCCTCTTTGCTGCAAGTGGCAATCCCAGCATGACACGCAGAGACCACCTGCCCAGCGGAACATCTTCCTGACAGAATGCCACCTTGTGGAGCTGACTGAATATCCAAGTCCCCAGTTTCCTTGTCAGTTGTCCCTTCATATCTCTCACCTCTCCACAGCCCTCTGTACTGAGCAGGTACCATGAAGCAAATATGAAGGTTTTACCTTCGAAGTGCTTGGTTTCCTTCAGAGTTGACTTTCTTCTATGCCTCAGAGCTGCATGTGGAGTTAGTCCATAATCTATCCCTTAGGGAGATAAATGTCTCTTAGTACTCATGTACCAATTTCTAGTTATTTTTTAATATATGTGAAAACTGAGATTTAGGGTCTAAACCCCAGAACAACCTGATAATCAGCTATCTTACCACTTTCCTAACTGCTTCATGCCCCTTCACTAGTCCTTGAACATAATTGGCAAAGCATGGAAACTTGGATAATCTTCGCTACTGGGAATGTTTCTTTTCTGAGCCATCTACACTCAGTTAGTCCTACAACTAAAGGTCACTGTAAGCCACAGAGGGAAGACATGTAGATACTGCTCTATAATACTTTATATGATTTGAGAATCCCATATCAGTGTCTCTCCACAGAAATCTGCAGACACAACTCATTTTATTGTGCTTATCCCTTTATTGTACTTTTCAGACAATATACATTTTAAAAATTGATGGCTTGTGCCAGCTCTGTGTGGGACAATTCTATTGACACCATTTTTTCCAGCAGCATGTGCTCACTTCATGTGTCCATGTCAATTTTGCCAATTCCGACACTTTCAAACTTTTTCATTATTATTATCATTATTATATCTGTTATGTTGATCGGTAATCAGTGGTCTTTGACGTTACTATCATAATTGCTTGGTGGCAAAATGAACCACATCCATGTAAAACCCAACATATGATGGCAAACATAGTATATAAATTCCGAGTGTGCTCCAACTGCTTTGCTCACTCACTGTTTCCCTATCTTCCTTCATCTTCCTCCCTCTCCTCAGGCATCCGCATTCCCTGAGACACAATAATATTAAAATTAGACCAATAAATAACCCTGTACTGTCCTCTAAGTTTTCAAGTGAAAGGAAGACTTCTGCATCTCTCACTTTAAATAAAACCTAGCATACTAAGGAAGGCATGTCAAATGCTAAGATAGACCAAAAGCTAGATCTCTTCAACCAAAGGGTTAGCCAAGTTGTGACTGCAAACGAAAAGGTCTGGAAAAAAAATTCAAAGTGCTACTCCAGTGCATGTACTAATGATAAGAAGATGAAACCATCTTATTGCTGATATGAATAAAGTTTGAGTATTTATTTATTTATTTTTATTGTTCAGGATTCATTGAGGGTACAAAGAACCAGGAGACACTAATTGCATTCGTCAGGCAGAGTCCCTCTTCTAAATATGTTCCTCCCCCAAGAGATAAGCCAAACACCATGATCCCCCCACTACCACTTCCCTATCTCCCTTCCGCTCCTCCAATCCCCCACCCCCACCATGTACCAAGTCATCAGTTCTCCTCATATCAAAATTTAAAGGTCAAAAACGCTAAAACATTCCCTCCAGCCAGAGCCTAATCCAGAGCAAAACCCTAATTCTCTTCAATTCTATAAAGGTTGAGAGAGGTGAAGAAGCTTCAGGGGGAAAGTTGAAAGCTCACAGAGCTTGGTTCATGAGCCTTAAGGAAAGAAGCCTTCTTCATAATATAAAAGGACAAAGTGAAACAACAAAAGCTGATATAGAAGCTGCAGCAAGTTATCCAGATGATCCAGATCACTGATAAAGGTGGCTACAGTAAACAACAGATTTTTAGTATAGACAAAACAGTATTATAATGGAAGAAAATGCCATCTAGAATTTTCATAGCTGGAGAGAAGTCAATGCGTGGCTTCAAAGTGTCAAGGCAGGATGATTCTCTTATTAAAACTAATGCAGCCGGTGAATTTAAGTTGAAGCCAATGCTACGGCCCTTGAGAATTACACTAACTCCACTCTGTCTATGCTCCAGAGCAAAAAAAAAGTGTTTTTTTGAGATGAAATTTACTCCTGGTAAAGATGCTGTGAACATACATGGTTGAAATGACAGCAAAGGATTTAAAATATTCCATAAACTTATTTGATAAAGCAACAGCAGAGTTTGAGAGAATTGAATCCAACTTTTTTTTTTTTGAGATAGAGTCTCTCACTTTGTTGCCCCCAGTATGATGCTATAGCATCATAGATCATAGCAACTTCAAACTCGGGCTCAAGCAATTCTCTTGTCTCAGCCTCCCAAATAACTGGGACTATAGCACCCACCACAATGCCTGGCCATTTTTAGAGAGGAGGTCTCGCTGTAGCTCAGGCTGGTCTCAAACTTGTGAGCTCAGGCAATCCACCTGCCTTGGCCTGGGATGATAGGCGTAAGCCACCATGCCTGGCCTGAGTCCAACTTTGAAAGAAGATCTACTGTGCGCAAAATGCTATCAAACAGCACAGCACACTGTAGAGAAATCTTTTGTTTTTCTTTTATTTATTTATTTTTATTGTTTTTATTATTAAATCATAGGTATGCGCATTAGTGCAATCAAAGGGTACAATGTGCTGGTTTCATATACAATCTGAACTATTTTCATGAAACTGATTAACATAGCCTTCATGGCATTTTCTTAGTTATTGTATGAAGACATTTGTATTCTGTATTTAGTAAGGTTCGCCTGTACCCTTCTAAGATGCACCATAGGTGTGGCCCCACCAATTACCCTCCCTCTGCCCCAACCTCACATTTACCTACCCCTCCATTGCCCCTTTCCCCATATTCTTGTGTTGTAGTTGGGTTATAGCCTTCATATGAAACCTTTAAATTAGCTTCATAGTAGAGATGACACTTTTTCTTCCATTCCTGAGACACTTTGCTAAGCAGAATATGTTCCAGCTCCATCCATGTAAACATGGAAGAGGTAAAGTCTTCATCTTACTTTAAGGCTGTGTAATATGCCATGGTATACATGTACCACACTTTATTAATCCATTCATGGGTCGATGGACACTTGGGCTTCTTCCATGACTTATCAATTATGAATTGGGCTTCAGTGAACATTCTGGTACATATGTCTTTGTTATAATGTGATTTTTGGTCTTCTGAAGAGTTCATCATTGTGGCAAACTTTTTGGTTGTCTTATTTGAGGAAAATGACACAGCTGCCTCAATTCAGCAACCACCAACCTGATCAGTCATCAGGCATCACCATCAAGTCAACACCCTCCATCTGCAAAATAATTACCCCTTACTGACAATTCAGATGATTATTAGTAGTTTTTTTTGCAATAGCATATTTTTAATTAAGATATATACATTGATTTTTAGATATAATACTACTTCCCACTTAATAGACTATAGCATAGTGTGAATATAAGTTTTATATGCATTGGGAAACCAAAAAATTTGTGTGACTCTTTTTATTGTTGGTGGTCTGTGGCTGAACCCACAGTACTTCCAAAATATGCCTGTTCACCCTCATGCCCCATGTTCTGCCATTATGCTGCGATTCCTTATAGTGCTGAAGGTTTTTGATTTAGGGGTTCTGATAACACAGGAATACTCCTTAGAGCTCTCATCTCTGCCTCTAGATTATTAGTCATTTCTTATTAGGAATGGGATCAGACATAAATCTAACTTACAGAATGAGAAGAGGTTGTGTTTTTAAAAAGACAAACATAAACTACACCAAACAAAGACTTATTTTAATAATTTGGTCTAGACCAGGTTTTCTAACATCTTAGGTCAGGGGTGTCCAACCCACGGCCCACAAGTTGCACACTGATTTTGTGAGGACTGTTTTACTTATCTGTGTTGTTAGATATCACCAACAGTATACATGGACTGTTCTTTTGCTATTCAGCTTTCGTTAGTGTTTATATATTTAATGTGTGGCCCAAGACAACTCAATTCTTCCAATGTGCAGCAGAGGAGACAAAAGGTTGGACACTCCTGTTGGTTCATACAGTAAGGACAAAGGTATGGCCTACTGTCCTGGAACAAAGACAAGTCAAATGGCAGCTATTGGTCTCAAACCCATGACTTTTACCTACTCAGTCCTTTATTCATATATAATAGTCTTCACACACATCATATAGCCAAAATGTACTTCCCAGACTTATCATTCATTATTCCATCATAAGTAACTCTACTTAAACTAGATTACTTACTGTTCTTATAAAAATACATCTTACAGTTTTTTCTAGCTTTACATCTTTTCATGGAGGATGGCCTGTTTATCCCCAATCTCCATCTGTTTCTATCCTATCCATCCGTCAATGCTCATCTAAGTGTGATACCTCCTTCCTGAAGCCTTGCTTGATTTATTCCAGTAGGCTTGGTATCTAACTTCTCTGTTAGTGTATGTCTCTTAAGCTTTTTCTTCACTCTGCTTTTTGTATATCAGTGATTTATATTGTTGCTTTGCCAGAATGTAAATTTTTTTAAGGCATGAAGTATCTTGTGTTCATTTTTTGTGTTTCTGAAACCCTGACAATATATCTATCACAATGGTAGATATTTAATAAATATGTGACAAAGTGAAGTGACTTCATATATCAATGTATTGAGTTCAACAATAGATCCAAATGGAACCATGTTAAGAGCCAAAAGACTGTGCAATTATGTTTCCAATAGGAATATCTGGCCTTCAGCTGAAGATAGTACAATTATAATTGCAGGTCTGCTGTACCTAAGGTACAAAAAGGCCCTTCCTATTCTCAAAAGTTACTGATGCTGAAACATGCAAGTTCCAGCATTTAGTCTCTGAATTTTTTTCTAAGTTAAATAAAGGATCCCATTGATAAATAGGGGTACTGTCCTATGACATCATCATTTACTAACTTAACAATCATATTCAATGTGATTCAATGTTAAAACAAACAAAAAACCTCTTTGCTAATAAGAACTCAATTTTAATAAAGCAGCATTAACTATCTAGTGATGATTTATGTTGGTGAACAGAATTCTCTCATTATTTGAGGATTAAGTTGAAAAGATTCAGCAAAAGAAAACCTCAGAAGTGGAAAAGAAATGAGTTTTCTACTTGTCTTTTAAAGTAGAGATATTTTTTAACGATGATCTACTAGGGTCATTATTCTTCACATTAACTCTCAATAACCAGGACTAAAAATGTTGCTGCTGTTATTAATTGGACAGAAAAAGAAAGAACCCTAAAACTAAAGTTAGTGATTTGGTTGTTTAGCCTAAACTTTGGTTTCTTTTTTGTTTTCTACTCATTTATCTTTTTTCTCTTAAAAATTTCATATCAGAAAATTGACTAATTAATTCTTTCTTTTAACAATCTTAATTTAATGATAGTTAGGTGATGTATATCACACCAGGTTATGGATTTCCTGACCTGCAAAGTTTATATCTAAAAGAAATAATTATTTTTAAAAATAATCACAAAATTATTACTGAAATCTAATTGTGAAATGTGCCATAAAATATGAATAAAAGTATTTTGGAACTATATAAAAAAAAAAGAGGGGGGATTTGACCTTGTCAAGAGACAATCAATGTAAGAAAAAGAAAAAAATTAGTGTTGATTGAGTTTTGATTTATATATACATAGAGGAAGTATGTATTTCAAAATAAAAACTGAAATATTGTAGGACATAGAGTTAACATGTAATAGTTCCCACAGAATTAGTAGAACAAAGGGAGAAACTAAATTGTTTCATGCTACTGATGGTTGACCTGATCATCATTTATAAATTCCTTATGATTTTTGAATTTTAGCATGATAGAAGAGGACAGATAGTAATCATGATTTAAAATATATAGTCATGTGCCACATAATGTTTGAGTCAATGACAGACCAAAAGTGGTTCCATAGGATTATAATACCATATTTTAACTATATATTTTCTATCTTTAGATATATTTAGATGGAGAGATGCTTATCATTGTGTTATAATTGCCTGCAATATTCAAGATAGTAACATCCTATACAGGTTTGCAGCCTAGGAGAAATAGTCTATACAATATAGCCTAAATGTACAGTAGGCTATACCAACTAGGTTCATGTAAGTACATTCTAGAATGTTTGCACAATGACAAATTGCCTAATGAACATTTCTCAGAATATATCCCTCCAGTTAAGCAATGGATGACTATATTGGTAATTTAACTTTTATGCAACAAGATAGGGACTTTTGAGCATTCCAGCAATCCATAAGCTTAGTGAAATGAAGGAATGACATTAAGAATATTGCTTGCCAAATCAGTTTCTCTAGCTCAAAGAAATAACAGAAATTCTTAATCTGAGATCTGTGAACAAAGTCAGGAGGTCAAAGAAACCTCTGAAATTACATTCCAAATTCTTAATGTGTACTCTTTTTCCCCTTTAAGAGGTTTATAACTTAGATTGCCTTCTTAAAGTAGTCGTGACTCAAATTATTATAGTCACTATTGCAAAGTACACTTAAGTCTTACATAAAGTTACTGTCTTAATGGATGAGTTTTCATTGAAGGTATTTCAGGATAATTAAAAAGTATCATTATTCCCACATAAGAAATCAATATGTATAAGTATTAGCTGTTCAGTAAAGTTCTCATGCTGGCTTAGATTAAATGTTTATTGTTAAATATTTAGGAATTTTGAAAGCCTGTTATTAAATGATTGATAGCTTGAAATCAGTCATGGTGAAAATATTTATGCCACTGAAATCAGCAAAAATTGCAAATCAGGGCTTTTTTTCCTTCCTCAGAGAGCAGGCTTATCAGCATACCACTAGCTATTAGTATGCTGGTACTCTGCCATCTTGCTATAATATATGTGATTTGTTTTTAGAATAAGTGCCAATAACACTGTTATAATTATAGACCACTTAAAATTGGTTAACTCATTGAAAAAAAAAAAAAGCCAATGGACCAGATTTTTGACACAGAGGTACCAGATAATACAGACTCAAGTATGCTAATTAAGACATGGAAGCTTCATCAACATTTTAAAATTGACCAACAGTAGTAATATTACACTTGGATGCTGTCCATTAATATTAGTACAGAAAATAGAAAAAGATCTGTGTTATCTTTCCCATACATCTGTATTTTAAATATCCCACAGGATTCATTGTAAAAAGATACAAATTTTCCACATTCTCCTCTACTTAGCTGGAGACTTTATTTTAAAATGTGGAAATATATAATAAAAACATAAGGTAATCAAATTCACTGACTAAAAGGAAGCCTATATTCATTCTGTCAGTTTTTCCTTAATTTTGGCCCTGATTTAATGGAAACATGTAGCCTATTTTGAATTCCTATGTAACTTATGAATTTTATAGAAATTTAGAAAATGAAGAAAGCTTCGATTGTTTAACCCCTTTAACATACTAGTAATAAGTACTGAGACTTTCTTCAGCTTTTGTACTAAGAGTTTTACATTTATCATGAAATTGAAACTTCCCCCAAATCCTAAGAGATAGGCACAATCATAATCCTCATCCCACAGAGGGACAAAGAAATTAAGCGGTTTGCCTAAGCTTGCACAGCTAACACATGTTGAAAGTAAGGTTTAGTTCAATCCATTCTAAGTTTAGAACTCTAGCTCTTAGTTATAAATCTATACCACCTACCTAAAGCACAAAAGGGAAAAAGTGGCTTGCCTGAGATGAAACAGTCAAAGGGTTGATATCAGAATTGATTTCTCCTGCCTTGGGTCCATGGCTTCTCCCATTCATCACTACCATTAAATGAATGAAGAGCACCTATAACCAATATAATTGAGAAAGTAAAGTATAATTTTTTAAAGTCTGATTTTTCAGGGAGGGAGGGGCAAGATGGCAGACTGGAAGCAGCCTCCAACAGAAGCTCCTGTCCAAAAGGAAAGATAACCTCCAGAAACTGCCCAATTGAGCTGAACTCTGGAAGCCCAGCTGAGAGAGAGAAATGATAACTGCCTATCACCTCTGAGGCAAGCTGAGACTTCAAGAAACCAAGCTTCAGGCAGAAAAACTGAACTAAAGTTTTCCACCATTCTGAACTTCCAGGACACCCTTCCCCCCTTACCTGATGCACCAGAAGCCTAACCTCTGCTGAAACTGAGGGAGGAGAACTTGAGCAGCGCCCACCCTCCCTATCTGCTGGACCAGATGCTGGCCAAATAAGAGACTATGGAGCCCCATGAGCCCCTAGGCCAGGGACTCTGCCAGGACACCTGCAAGTCTCCAATCCATGCCCCACCGGGCCTCAGCCCACTGCCCACAGTGCCCAGGAACTCCACTGGGACTCCCAAGCAGCCCTAATTGGCACCCCGCTGGGCCTTGGCCGTAGCCAGCAGCAGCCAGGAAGTCCACCACTAGGACTCCCATCCAGGCAGATCTGTGCCCTGCCCGCCTCTCTGGCTGGCTCCAATCCATGTCCCAGGCCCGCCACCCACAGCAGCCAGGAACTCCACTCCACAGGGGCCCCCTCGCAGCCCTGATTGACACCCCACTGAGCCTTGGCACACCTCCTGCCATGGCCAGGGACTCCTGGGACCCCAGTACAGCTCTGATCCACGCCCTCCGGGACTTGGCCCTCCACTTGCAGTAGCTAGGGACTCCGCTGGGACTCGGCTTGCCCCCTGGCCTGCCAGGGCCAGGGACTCCACTGGGGCTCCCATACTGGGCCCCCGCCTTCCACCCACACTGCCAGGGACTTGGCCAGGAACCTGCCAGGCCGTTGTCTGCCTGCCCAGACCAGGAACACCGGGAGCCACACAACCCACCTCCTACCCTACCCTCTCTGACTCCACACCGGCCCCACCTGTCTGGCCAGGGACTTAGAAGGCTGGCGACCTGTGCCATCCCTCTAGGGCCCTCCTCCCAGCTAGAGACTGCTGGAGGCATGGGCTCCCTTTGCACAGGCCACCGGGTGCCACATCCCACACCCTACTGCTTGATCTGGGCGTGCCACACTCTGAAGCTGCTCCTGCAGCCAGAACTCCCTGGGTGGGGCAGTCCCAGAGGAGCTACACAGGGTCAATCCCTACAAAGATTCAGCAACAACAGAGTGATCCTGCCGGGGATCAGATCACTTCATGTCAGAATTCTACCAAACCTTTAAAGAAGAACTAGTACCTGTATTACTCAACTTCTTCCAAAATATAGAAAAAGAAGGACTACTACCCAACATATTCTATGAAGCAAACATCACCTTGATCCCTAAACTGGGGAGAGACCCAAGAAGAAAAGAAAACTGTAGACCAATATCACTAATGAATATTGATGCAAAAATATTTAACAAGATACTAACAAACAGAATCCAATAACACATCAAACAAATTATACACCATGACCAAGTGGGCTTTATCCCAGGGTCTCAAGGCTGGTTCAAATCTATAAATGTAATTCAGCACATAAACAAATTAAAAAATAAAGACCATATGATTCTCTCAATTGATGCAGAAAAAACTTTTGACAATATCCAGCATCCCTTCATGATCAGAACACTTTTAAAAATTGGTATAGAAGGGACATTTCTTAAACTGATAAAGGCCACCTACAGCAAACCCACAGCCAATATTGTATTGAATGGAGTTTAATTGAAACCATTTCCACTTAGATCAGGAACCAGGCAAGGTTGCCCATTGTTTCCTCTTCTCTTCAACATCATAATGGAAGCTTTGGCCATTGCAATCAGGGAAGAAAAGCCGATCAAGGGTATTCACATAGGGTCAGAAGAGATCAAACTTCCACTCTTCACAGATGATAAGATTGTATATCTGGAAAACACCAGGGATTCTACTACAAAACTTTTAGAAGTGATCAAGGAATACAGCAATATCTCAGGCTACAAAATCAACACCCATAAATCTGTAGCCTGTATATATACCAACAATAGCCAAGCCAAAAAAACAGTCAAGGACTCTATTCCTTTCACAGTAATGCCAAAGAAGATGAAATATTTGGGAGTTTACCTAACAAAGGATGTGAAAGATCTCTGTAAAGAGAACTATGAAACTTTAAGAAAAGAAATAGCTGAAAATGTTAACAGATGGAAAAATATACCATGCTCATGGCTGGGAAGAACCAACATTGTTAAAATGTCTCTACTACCCCAAGCAACTTATAATTTTAATACAATTCCTATCAAAGCTCCATTGTCATATTTTAAAGATCTGGAAAAAATAATTCTTTGTTTTATATGGAATCAGAAAAAACCTCAAATAGCCAAGACATTACTCAGAAATAAA
>CAUYRH010108343.1:0-36899 GCA_963574655.1 Perodicticus potto
ATCAATGAATGGACACAGTCCATCCATGGAATTCAGGCCTAGGAAATTCACAAGAAACTGACCTAGGCATAGGAAATGGGGGTTCCACATTTAGTCCCAAGTGTAAAGTGAAGGAGACACCAAGGCACAGGTGTCTCCGGAGCAGTTATCCAGCCTTTTTGGCTATTGGAGCCTCTGGTGGGCGTTGTAGGTCCCCCTCTCTATGTCTTTATTTTTATATTTAAAGATACATCCTAGAGATATTTCCAGTATATATAACTGCCCCTTCATTTTATCCTGTTGTATAGTGTCCCATTGTGTGTGTATAACATAGTTCATTTAACCAGTCCCTTGGTGATGGAATTATTTATTTATTTATTTATTTATTTGGTTTTTGACCAGGGCCAGGTTTGAACCCACCACCTCCGGTATGGGGCCACCACTCTATGCCTTGAGCCACAGGCGCCGTCCATGGTGATGGAATTTAAATTGTTTTAAATTTTTGATATTTGTAGAGTTATGCAATGAATAACATCATATATTTGGTATTCATATGTGCGGTTTTTACCGCAGAATCAATTCTCAGAATTGGGATTGCTGAAATGAAAGAATAATCACATTTCTAAGTTTGACGACTATTCCTGACCCCCCTCCATCCAACAATGTCAGGAGGATACCTCCTTGCTCAAAGTTTCACCAAAAAAGGTGTTAAACGTTGTTTGGCCAGTGTCATTAGTAAAGAAATGGTATCTGAGTATCTTTACCCTTACCAGTACACTTGAGCATCTTTTCTTGAATGTAGAGGTCATTTTCTTTTTCTGAAAGTTTCCAGAATCTGAAGGAATGCATGCTCATCACAATGTTTCAGATCAAGATGGTGAGAGGGAGATGATTAGGGGATGGCGTCTGTCTAATTCTCCCCATCCCCATTCTCATTCCCAAGAAACAGGATCTTCTTAGTATCCTGGGTGAGCCTGCTTTCGGCTGGAGTGCTGGGGGTTTTAGGGAGAATGCAGTCTGCCCTCTGTGTGTACTGAATCACAATTAGTACGAAAAGTGGACTGTGAGTCAATAAGCCTAATAAAATCACTTTGTCTGATGTCCTACCAACCTTTTCATGCAATTTCCAAAGAGCTGCCTGTGAAAATCTCCTCAAGAAAGATGATCACCTGAGCTTGCAGATTTCATCCTATATAGCTCCACAGTTTCTTGGGAGAAACCACAAAGCCATTCAATCATTCCCTTTGAGAAGGGAATAAATAACAACAATGCCACATAAATAGCATCAGTCGGCTATGGGGGCAAGCTGTCATTTCCAGGAGAGGGATGTGGTTTGCTACCCAAGGGTGTAGCATATGATCGTGTTTTAAAATTCCAAAGATAGCAGAATTCAAATGGGTTAGTTTTGTCATTAAGCTGCCTGCAGGTGTTCCATTTAGATCAGATGCCACATTTGCAAAAACCAGAAGGAAAAGAGTGAGCTTTTTCCTAATTCAGTGAATCCAGAAGAAAACGAACATTTTTTTTCCCATGACAAACTGAAATTTGCCTGAGATGAGCTTGACATATTGCCAGTCTGCATTCTAACTTCGTCTGAGAATGTCACTCCACTTCTCCAAAGTTACCAGGATCAGAGGCCAAAAGGAAAAAGAATCGGGCTTTTCTAAGACTGCCGGATGATATCTTCTCATAATCCATCCAGATGTGTCACTGCGAGTGTCCAAGGGACAAGGATAAGGGAGAAAAACAAAAAGAGAAGCATTCTTGAGCCCAGAAATGACTTCTGGTAAGATGAAATAACCATGGGACATGATAGATTCAGGACACCTATAGCCAAGCTGGGCTGGATCAGCATTTCTAAGTTTTTAACCAAGAAATATTGATTTATATTTATTATGCTTTATGGCACTTTAGAGCAATTTATAACACTTACATTAAGGAATGGATGGGCTGGGAGAAGAGCCAGTATGAACATGAAAAAAGATGAAGTGCTGTCAGGAATAGCGACTTGCAAGTATCAGGTGCAATTTCTTGCTTTTGCATTTTATCTGAACTATTTAACATGAAACGAGAAAATGATTATTGATTTTAAGTTACACAAACAATAAAAAAGAGGTAAGCTGAACAAACGTAAAGGAATTCTTAAAACACACACATATAAAAATACATATATATATACACACATAAATTTACAACCACTAAAATTAAAAAAACCTCTTCTCTATATACTTATTTTAAAGCGGCATTTAAGTAGTGCCATTATGTAAAACAAAGGGAACAAACAGAAAAGTATAAAATATGTTTTAATTTCAAACGTGAGTTATTTTAATAAAAAAAAAATCCAGCAAAATACTCTGGATCTTTGCCAAATGTTCACTTCTTTCTCTAATAAATATTGATCAATAAGAAAAGACCTCAGAGACCAGAGGCATCATCTTAGTATCAGTCCCATGATAGGAGCTGCAGGAATTTAGCAGTAAGTAAACCATTCAAAGTAGGCAAAGTCATCTCAATCGGCAATAGTAACATTGTATTGAGAAATACAGCTCTACAAATGCAGATGTTGTTTATTCTTCCCATGATTGTTTATTCATGCCATCGACACTTAGTATCAGAAAACACTTTTAGGGCAAGAAAGTTGCCGAAGACATTTATCTAATTTTGTCACCTTAGCATTTTTAAAGGGTGTGATTGACACATTTGCTAGGGTGCATTGCCCGTCTCCTCCAAACTTGCCCTAACTCTAGAAGAGTCTAACTAGATAAGGATAAAATAGAAACTAAGAGTAAGGCACAGCACAATGAATATTTTTAGGGTGGATATAGTTTTTAATAAGTTTGATTCGAAATTTTTCATTTGGGAGAATGTCTATGATTCTGTAGGATAGTACATGTATCATACAAGAGTTTCATTTTGAATTGATTTTTGAAAGGCTTCAGTAAAACTGTTTGATGATCCAATGAGAGAGACAGGGTGGCCATAAAGTTCATATGCAATTTTAAGTTGTATGTTTAAGAAAGTGAAGATCACGTCAGATAGAAAGTTTGGATTTGGTGCATGAGAGTTGGAATAATGACTCCTCAATACACATATAATAAGAGCTGGACATAGGAAAGGTATAAGCAGGCGATGTAACATCAGCATGGGGCACTGAAGACAGGATGGGACATGACATCAGGCATGTGAACAAATAAACAAGAAATTAGAAAGAGAAAAAGCTGACGGCAAGGGTTCAGGAAAGAATACGAAAGAGTAAAGCTCAACAGGAATTGGTTCAATTCAGTTTTATGGAGATGAGTGGGACCAAGAAAGAGTATATTCCCCAATTATCTAACATCATGCTCCTTTTCAGCCCCATATCTATGCTGCTTTCTACTTATTGGTTTGTACTGCAGAATCTGGGCTGGCATTCAGGGCCCTTCGAATTTTGCTCCTAATCTAACACTCCGGTGTCAGTTCCCCAAAGGCCCCATCATTCCAAGCTGTTCATTCTGTTGCCATCAAAACACTTAAGGGGCTTCCACACATGTTGATGTGTATTAACTGAGTATTAAGTGACACTTGAGCGTTTCCTCCAGTGTCAGCTTTCTATTCCCCCGCGCCAGACCTCGGACCCGAGCACGCCTATCGGCTATCTGTATTGGGGTCCCCTTGCTATTCTGGCAGCCCTCTTGGGCGGGCTCTCTCAGGATGGCTCAGGACCAGCTCTGTTTACCCATGGGGAAACAGCCTGTTGGGGGGAAGAGTGGCTCCTTCCTGGAACTTTGCTATCTGACCTTGCTCTGCCATCAGGGGTCTGGGGGTGGGGGCAGCTTTAGTCACTTCTGTCACCTTTAAATTTCGCAACTTGTATCTGGGCTCATTGTTTATTTCCTCAGGTCTTCCTCAAGCCAAGCCCTCCACTCCGAGCGCAGACTTGGTTTGAGGAGCTGGGGGACAGCACTGTACATGGGTGCAGCTGCACGGCAGGGCTGTGCACGGGGTCACCCTTCCCCTTCAGCAATGCCCTTTGCTGACTGGCTGTGGTGATTCTCTCTGCTGGCAGAACCACTTTCACTCCCTTAGCACCTTTTTCAGGGGTCTGTCCCCCTATCCACATTTGGGAATGTAAGGATCACCATTTACTCTCCGTCTTTGGCACCTCAGACACAACCGAGTTTAATGTTCAGTCACACCTCAGTATGTTCGTGTATTGTTCTTACAAAATATTAGAGGTAGAAAGACTCTTCGGTGTTCTCTAATACAGCTCTTGGCAAAGAAAGACTATTTTGTCATGTTAGTCATTCAACCTTGACTTAAATACATTAAATGGTGTTGAGTTCATCATTTTAAGGCAGCCAGCTTCATTGCTGAATACCTCACCTGGCTAGATACTCCTTATATTAAGATGCCACCTCTTTTGCCAGAATTTCTACTTTATCTAACCTAGCTCAGTCCTCTAGAGAAAATACTGAACTGTAGTGTTGGTCCCAGGATTGTTTCAGAACATTCTGCTACAGAAAGATGCCTGGGTAGTCAGCTGGAAGAAAATGGCAGAAATAGGACAAGTGACTTAATTAACCGAACCCAAGGAAAATAGTGGCCAAGAATTTCTTGTGAGTGTGATTGTGTGTAGTGCTGTGTTGCTTAGTGTGGGTTTGATATCATGAGGACATGGCTGTGGTGCACAGATAATCTTATTCACAGAAGTATATCTAAATGAAGTCTCCAGAAATGAGTGAGGTCAGCTTACAGTATTGTGTGTTTGGGTGTAGAAGTGGGATGGGTACAGAAAGAACAAACAGTGAAAAGAAATGTTAAAATATTTGATATCGAAATGTTTCTTTAGGTGGTTAATGTGCAGTCATCCTTCTCTAACAAAATAAACAATAAAAAAAAAAGAACATTAAGGCCATAGTGGTAGAATAGGAGTGAGAGTGGGTGCTCTGGGAAGCCAAAAGTTATAGAGAAATATCCCTGCTGGGATCCCAGGGATCTGGCAGGGGCTTGAGGTTAAAAACCATTAAAGATATTCAAATGGAATACTGAAATAGCAAGAGGATTTAAAGCCAGTTTTGGAGAGCTGGAAAAGCCAGAAGATTGAAGAGCTGGGAGCGGGACACAATTATAAGAGGGACTTTACCTAACAAATGCAATCAATGTAAACTGGTTGTTTGTACCCTCAATGAATCCCCAACAATAAAAAAAATAATAAGTCAGGAAGAAAAGTCCAATATATGTGGCTTGATTCTATCCTCCCCACACCATGACGTGTGAGTAGACTTGTCACAGTTAAAGGGATGAGGATAGAGCCTAATCATTACCTGGCTTCACTGGGTCATTTCATTCAGCTATAGCTTGAAATTGTACAGACAGAAAATTTGGTGCAACCCTATTGTCCTGGATAGTCCACCTTATAGGTAACATTTTTTTGGCTGCCTGCTCCTAATCTACCTGATGAAGAAGTGAAATGTTCTGAAGCCTGACTTGATCCTTTGAAATCTGAGTATGTAGGTTTGCTTAAGCTGTCCTAAAAGGTGGCAGTCTAGGTGGCCAAGTTGTCTTGATCATTAAAAATTCAGCTTCTAGGTTAGGCAATTGACTTCCATCTATACTGTTTCCACACAATATCAATGCTGGGAAGGAAGGTCCTGCCTCCTTCAAAGTCAGAAGCCTTGATGTCTCTATTATGTACATAAGGTAAAGTAGACAAGAACCATGGTACATGTTCAACCCATTTTTAATAGAACTTTACAAATACTTTTTTTTTTCCCAAGGAAATCAGTTGTACCATCAAGGTAGAAAGAGAGACACCTCAATAATAATCAATGGTGAACCATAAAAATTACTATCTCTAGTTATCTCCAGGGACATTCCACCAGTTTTTAGCCCAGCATCACACCATTGTGTATGAGAGGACAAAGCATGGCGTAGGAATCTCACTCAGGTTCTTAAACATGGATTTCTCAGTGTTGGACCTGGGGTAGGGCTCTTGCTCGTACCTGAGAGTCTTGTCAGACAAGATTTTGTCTAGACAAGAGATGATGAGTCCTTGGTCTAAAGGCACCTTGAGGGAGAAAAGACACCAGCCTAATGGCATTCTGAGTTGCTAAAGGATGTCTGGGTGTCTGCCTCCCATTCAATGCCCTTTCAGACCAGACAAGGTTGTAAGTGCACCGAATAGCCAATAATTCATTCAGCAGAGAATCAAGAAGAAGCCGCACCACCAGGACAAAGTGTCTTGTTTAGCTGGGTCTAAGGGAGTGGGAAAGACAAAAGAGAAGGCAAAATTCTCCTTCAGGAAGGGTAATGATTTTTGTTCATGCTCTGAAAACCAGGCATGGGGAAATCACAACCACTATCAGGTGGGTGAAGCCTGCAACCCAGGCAGTGTCCAAGGCTGGCTCACCTGAGTGTGGCAGCCTGCGCTCAGGTCTCTGAGGGAGGATGGCTATTCTGAAGCATTGGGACTTCTGTGTAGCTGCTGTATACATGGCTGATGGGGGACATGAGAAAGGTCCCAGCATACAGAGAAAACAGTGTCCTTTCACCATCAGGGATTATCGCCGCTCTCTCTTTTTTGCATATGGCCTTTCCATGCTCCTGGAAGGTGGAAATGTTTCAATAGTTTATAAATAGTGCTTAACTTAGTTATCTGCCTTATTGGAATGCTCAGCGTATAGACAGGATTTTTAATTTTCCCCATCCACGGTTCTAGTTGCTACTCATTATTTTCATCTTTATACTCTGAGACTCACTTTAGGCAAGACCTCAGTTTGTATCAAAGAATGCCAATTTCTGACATCTTTGCCAAAGAAAATCTTGCCAAATTGAGATCAGTTTTGAAAAACCAGAGATAAATGTACTTGTCTTAAAGGTCTAATCGTATTATTTCCCTCTTTATTCTTTGGTTACTTTGACAGATGGGACCTTCACAATGTACTCATTGTTCAGCTGGAAACCCCGTGAAGCTGTAACCTGAACCCCTTGTCCTGAGGCCACTGGATGGCCGTCTCCATCCAACAGTGTCTGAACCCCAGCAGAGAGGTAGGGGAAGAGTCATTAAGTCACTGGAAATTGCTTTAAGTGCTCTGAGAAGGGGTCGGGCCATCTCAGGCCATAGCAGTATGGCAGAATGCCCGACTGCCTACGTCAAGCAGTGTTTATAAATTAGAAATTACCAGCCATTTGGTTCCTTGCTGATCTGTCAGAGTCCCTGGAAGACTGTGCCGATGTGCCTGGGGCAGCATTGTTACTGGACCAAACAAAGCGTAGCCCTTGGTTAATCAGTCATGATCTGTCTACCTGGTGGTGTTATTGGAGGAAATTTGGAAGTACGCGTCTCTTCAATTGTAGCTCTATGTGGCTAATTATTCCAACTAAAAGCAACTATTAAAATAGTTCTTTAGTAGTTCTCTTGCCAAGCCCGGAAAACTGACCATAAATTTCAGCTAAATGTGATGAGCCCTAGACGTATCTCGCTCACCTGGTTAACAAACAGAGCTTTCCTGAGCAGCACCTACTAAGGGTCATATATAATGCATGATTGCACTAGTCCTCTTCCTTCATATTTTTATTAAGTCATGTTTCATTGAGTCATTATTTAGAACTGTATTCAGTCCTTTACAATAGTAATGGACTTAATTTTCACAATAACCCTAGGAAAAGGTATGGCTAATGATCCCATTTTACAGCTGAAGAACCTGAGATTCAGAGAGTTAATCCCCATGGCTAGAAAAACAGGGATGCCACAGAGAGTCCTGGATTACCTTAGGATTTGCTTAGGGTTTCTGAGACTGTGCCCTGAGCAGGTCTGATGCCTACTCTGATGCCCCGAGGATGCCTGTCTTGCTCTTCAGCAGCCCGGAGCAACCCCGGCCTGGAGCATTATTGCTGACCAGCTGCCTCCCAGATGCAGACCAACCCAGCGCCCCCTAGAGTAAGACCGACACCCATAGCCCAGGCTGAGAGCAAGCCACCTGTCTCAGTTCCACCCTGTCCCTCTACCGTGTTGAAATCAGTCCTGCCATGACTTTGCTGCCCACTTCACCAAGTGATGGCAGGCCGGTCACTGCTTGGGGACAGTTAGAGACTTGGGAAAAATAAAATGCGGGGGAGAGACAAGATTTTGACCAAAGGAAAAATGGTTAACAGAAACAACTAGACTTTAAACTCAATGTGGTCAATGGGATATACACACTTATCTTTCCAAAGTTCTCCAATGATAAGAACAAGAGAAGAGGAGCAGAGAAAAAGGCAGATGAGCCGCAGCCAAGTGGGAACTCACATAGATTTGAGTTTCCTGAGACAATTAAAGGGTGGGAATCTGTACTCCTGATGGAGAGGAGGCAAGAGCAGACCATGAAACTGTGAACAGACTCAGGGACTGGAGGGAGCATGCAGCTCAGAAGGAGGAGAAGGGACGGCAGCTGACCCCAGACGGATAGGGTGAAATGGGGTAGGGAAAAGTAATATCCCCAGATGTCTTTTCTCATTCCCCACAGCTCATCAGTTGCCCCCCCCCCCGGCTCTTGAAGGAGAAGGTTACCCATAAAGATTCTCGCCAAAGTGAAGTTCTGGACAGGTGGACATCAGACGTGCTGACCGTGGAATGAGGCCAGCACTGAAACGGAGGCAGTGGGTGAGACACCTGGTCCCCTTCCCCTGGAGGATCCAGATTGCAGGCTGCCAGGTTGATATCCCACTTGGCAGGAGAATCGGGGACCAGCTCCAGCAGAATTTAATAGTCCCAGAGAAAACAGTCAACGAGCCTGGCTTCCCCCAAAGCTGATTTCCAGCTCTTCAGAGCCTCACTCTGAAATGAAGTGGTATCCGGTCTTCTGAGAAAAGCTGCTACAATTACATATGGAATCCAAAACAGAAAGAAAAAAAAAAAACTTCAAACAAGAAAACTGAAAAAAAAACTTTAAAATTTTAACTAGTGTAATTAGATAGTTAGGAGAAGTTGTATTAAGACATCTCTTGAACAGGAGAATAGTAGAAAAAGAAATTAAAAATAGGTAAGACAATTAAAGAATCAAGTCCAGATATTAAATAGACACATAATAGGAACTGTATAAATTGAAAAAATAGAAAATGAAGGATAGGAAATAATCAAAGAAAATTTCCCAGAACTCCAAACACGAATACTAAAATAGTTCTGCATACAGTGAGAACTTGAGAAATGTTTGCAATACAAATTCTAAAGAATTTATCAGCAGACGCTGCAATAAATGAAAGGAAAACCTGGGACAAAAAGAGTGTCATGATAGCTCACAGAGAAGGATCCGCAACAACATGGTTTCGGACTTCCCCAAAGCCTCCCTGTAAGCTACTAGTAGAATTGAATGAAGAAAAACCTGCAAAATTTGAAGGAAAATGGTTAACAACGCAACATTCTACATTGATCCAATTTATAAGTCAGTTATAAGGTAGAATACAGGTATCTTCAGACATACAACAAAATTTCAAAATAATCATCCATCTCTCTCCCTAGCCGGGACACACTCACTTCCCTGCTTATGTGTTCCAAATCTACGGTTGCAAATCAGAAAAGACAAATGATGAGAATGAAGCTAAGGGAATTCCCAGGATGAAGAGGAAGGAAAGCCCCAGGAAAATAACCACACTGAGGCTAGAAGAATAATCAGTCCTGATCAGAATAGAAACACAGGCTCGGCACCTGTGGCTCGAGTGGCTAAGACGCCAGACACGTACACCTGAGCTGTCAGGTTCGAATGCAGCCCGGCCTGCCAAACAACAATGACGGCTACAACCAAAAAATGGCGGGGCGTTGTGGTGGGCGCCTGTAGTCCCAGCTACTTGGGAGGCGGAGGCAGGAGAGTCGTTTGAGCCCAGGAATTGGAGGTTGCTGTGAGCTATGATGCCACAGCGCTCTATCCAGGGTGAAAGCTTGAGGCTCTGTCTCACAAAAAAAAAAAAAATAGAAACACAGAGTTCCAGGAGGTGTGTCATCAAAACTCCCCTCCCCAAAACTAGTCTGGCTCACTGCATTTATCCAGGCATAGAATTCAGTTGGACAGATTACAGAGACAGGAGTGATAGACACACGCAAATAAACGAGACAGTTATTAAATCCTACAAAAAACAAAAAGGAAGAGCAATATAACCACATTTTCTATAAGATTAGATGTGAATAAAGATGGGGTTTGAACGTAACAATGTAAACACCAAAACTAGATGTAATGTATTACAGAACTATCAAGGAAATATGAAATATGTGTGTCACTATAGATGTAAGACTACTAAATCCTAGTCTGTGTTAGACGGAAGTAAATAGGCAATTTATAAAATTGAAAAAAAAAGTAGACAAAGAGCAGTCCAAGGATGTTATTTAGAAATATGAAGGGAAATGGCGGAAGCGACAGCAAAGCAGTAACAAAAGTGATGGCTCCGAGGCACAGGACTAGCAGAGCAGGAGTATGGAGGGAGCACCGTACTTTTTGATTGATGGAGTTGTACGACTTGACTTTCTAAACTAGATATATAGTTGGAAATTGAAGTAAGATTAGGAGAGAGAGAGGAAAAAAAGGAACGAGAGGAAAGAAGCAGGGAGGAAGAAAGGTGAAGGAAGAGAAAGGGGGGAAAGGAACGTATTTTAGAAAAGTATCCAGTGAACTTGTACCGGGTGCTTTGGGTTCTCAGGGGATGAAGAGATGTCTAGGACAGACGCTGCAAGATCTCACAAAGGGGTGAAACGGAAAGGACAGGTTTGTTTCAGACACAGGTGAGAACCGTGGAGGGGGTGGTCTATATCGCCAAGAGGCACAGCAGGGAGCCTTCACTGAAGCGAGTTTACCAGCGTGTCCAAGGCCTTTGATAGTCCAGGGAATGACGGCCTTGTCGGGGCTCAGAAGCGATGCCCCAGAGGGCAGCGCTGTAGCACGCTGAGCACTCAGCCGCCACACAACCAAGAACTTGCTGTCCTTCTCTTTGGTTTTCCTCCCCTTCTACAAAGTGGAGTAAAGTGCTCTGTATCTCTCTGGAAGTTCTCTTATCTGTTTGTGGACACTTCGTTTAAAAGAAATGCAATTGTTCTAAAAATCTTCTGTAGGAATCTCGTCAACTAACCAAGAAAGACTAAGCACCTGAGAAAAGGCTAAACACGACCAGACCCAGGACAGGCCTTTCATCTCCTCTCCTGAGGGGAGCTCGCCAGATTACCTGGGAGAATACAAAACAACCAACTTTCAGAGCGGCCTTTTGCCCTTCACCTTCTTGGCATTTATTGCTACTTCCTTCAGAAATGAGAGGACCTTTGTTCCAGGACATTACCCATTTGGGGGGCTTATTCATTTCCTCTGAAACTCATTTACTACTCCTCAAAATTGCCTACACCATTCATTTTCCCCTTCCTTCTGAAGAGGATATTTCAGCTTCAACCATCTCACCTTTTTTTGAGCATCATATTTCATACAACTCCCATGCATATTTACACATTAATAAATTTGTCTACCTTTTCTCTTGTTGGGCTACTGTCAGTTTGTTTTGGCAGACTTGAACCTTCAGAGGAGGGAAAAATTTCCCATTGCCCCTACGACTCAAATGAATGAAAAGACATCCCTAAGATTTGGTAATTTTTCAAGCTGAGTAATGCAACAGGGGAACAACGTCTTTATGGCATTGGAAATCTTCTGGTCTTACAAAAAATAATAGTAAATGGTGCAATCGTGAAGTAGGTGCAGTCCCACCTTATGGGCAAAAGACTTGTGAACAGGTAGTATAGGTATGTGCAAATCTGAATGTTGCCCTTTCTTCCCGGTGGGCACGGTGCCATGCCAGGGCACATGAGTTGGGGAGCAGAGTGTGAGCAGAATTTCAGTCTGCTCTTGCTGCTTTGGCTGAGTAACTCCAAATTCCCTTCCCAGGTCCCTGATCCTGACCCTGACCCTGACCCTGGAAGGACCAAAACCACTGATAGAAAGTAGTCAAGGGAAGTGTCTTCTTCCCACCCCCTTTCTACTACAGGATTCCAGGCATAAGGCAGAACCGGGCTGTGAGAAGGGACAGCTAAGTACACGTGAGTTTGGAGCATGGGTTATGACCCTGGACTAGATCTTTTAGTGGATAAAATGAGGTGATATTTATAACTTCAAGTGACTAGATGAGTTTTTATTGTGCAAATACTTGAGATTTCATCCAAGTGGTAGGACAAAAAGTTTACAGGCCAGATTTAAAAGGGCACTGGACAAGAAGTTGTTTTCTGAGTCCAGCTGGTGCATTAAAATCCTTATGCAATGATTTTATTATGTTAATAGAGGTCTATCTACTACTATCAGTTAAGCAGTGATTTTCAACTGGTATGCTATGAGAGGATATTAGGTGTTCCATGAACATTTTAAAAAATCATTAATTAAATTATTTTCAAAAGCATTTCAAAGCACAGTAAGTATGTTCTTTATTTTACTCTTTTTTGGATCAACGTAATGTAAGTGTGCTGCGTAAGTTTCACCATAGATTTAAATGTGCCATGAGATTAAAAAATATTGGAAAACACTGAGTTAGAGGAACAATAGGTAAAGAAGATGTATATTGTCCCTAACTGTGTCTGCTAGTTATTATACCTTTATACTTAAATATTGGCCCAGGTAATAGTACCACGATCCTATATACATAAATCAATTCAGAAGAGGCTATAAACATTTATCATGATAAATAGAGAAAAATCAAATAATTTCATAATGATATCATATCGTTTTGGCAGACTTCAATTTGACATTATCTCAATCTAGTTTCATTCAAATTCAAAAGTAATTTGGTTGGTACATCAGGATGTTTGATGTTGGTACAAACTTTGTTTTAGAAGAGCTGTAGTTTCAAAAAGACCTCAGAAACTTAATGGACTTTAAGATTTCTGTCATCAATTTAAATAAGATCCTGTATGGCTTTGGTTTTTTAAAATACCCTTTATTCAAATATCATTTGTATATGACAAAAATCTCCAAATTAAGTAGTTTTAATATATTCTGAGAGTTCTGTAATCATCATCACCATCTAAATTTGGAACATACCATCACTCCCCAAAGAAATCCCCTGCTCATTAGAAGTTGTTCACATTTTCCCCACCCCCAATCCCACTAGGCCGAGGCACCCCACTCTATGTAGTATTCTGTCCCTATAGCTGTGCCTATACTGAACTTCATATAAGAGGAATCACATGATACACGACCTTTGGTAATTGGTTTCTTAAGCATAATGTTTTCAAGGTTAATCTCACATGTAGCATGTGTAAGTACTTCATTTATTTTTAATGCTGAATAATATTCTTTTATATGATGTACCATATTTTCATCAATTGAAGGACATTAGGGCTATTTCTACTTTTTTTAATACTATGAACGATGCTGCTCTGAACATTTATGCACATTTCTCTGTGTGGACATATATTTTAAATCTCTTGGCTATATACTATGTACCTAGAAGTGAAATTTCAGGGTCATAGTGGAGCTCAACAAGATACTTCTCTGCCTCTGTGTTTAACTTTATGAGGAACTTCAAAGTTCCTTTCCAAAATTGCTGAACCACTTTCCATTTCCAGTAGCAATCTATGAGGGTTCTAATTATTCTACATCCTCATCAACACTTCCTATTTTTCTTTTTTTTTCCTTTTTGATAAATTACAGCTATCCATGTGAATGTGCAATGGTTGCTCATTATGGTTTTAATTTTTATTTTCCTAATGACTAATAATGTGAGCATTCTTTTCAGATATTTCTTAGCCATTTCTATGCTTTCTTCAGAGAAATGTCTTTTCAAACTTTCTATCCATTTTCAAAGTGGATTATTTGTCTTTTTATTATATTATTGAGTTATAGGGGTTCTTTTTGTAGTCTATGTACTAGTCCCCTATCATGTATATGGTTTATAAATATTTTCTCATCTTCTAAGGGTTGTTCTTTTCATTTTCTTGATAGTATCATTTGTGGTATAGAAGTTTTTAATTTTGATGCAGTCCAATTTATCTGCTTTTTCTTTTATTACTTATTCCTATAGGGGCAAGGGAATTCTGGGGAGGCTCAATGCTAAATAATATGTAGCTTATCACCTAAATGAGTGTATATGACAATGTATGCCACCACTATGGTGATAAAAGTGTAAAGAACATTCAGTTCAATACTGATAAATTCATGTACGACATTTCCCCACTCTTCTTGGTTAACACTACACAGCCTTCAAGTTTCAGATGAGACCTAATTTCTCAAAAAAACCTTCTCCGCAAGAGAAGAGAGGCACTCTCCAGTGTGTTCTCATAGGACCTGTATGTCACCTGCCCTTTTGTCCATACCATACCCACTCTTATAGTGGTGTGATTGATTCCTCGTAAAGATGAGGAAACTGGTAATTATTGTAGTTATATGGTGAGCAATTACCATGTGCCAAGGGATGAACTATTTGCCCTACATACATTCTGTCATCACCTTGAATCATCATTTAAATCATTATCAACCCAATGTCAACAGATGAGGAAGTAGAAGTTCCAAAATGGTGAGGAATTTCCCCAAATTTAGGCAAACAATTTTTTTGTGACACTAATATTTGAATTAGAGTCTGACTCCAAAACCAGTGAAGATGATGTTATTTACAATATTGATGATGGATTTATAACCAGGTAATGACTTTTAAAGGGTATGATAACTCTTTACACTATATACATATAATTTCATTCACAGAAAATTATCATGTGATTGTTCAAGTTAAGAAATTATATTTAATGAGTGACTAGTGCTAGAGAAGCTTTTCAGAAGACTCATTAGGAAATCATAATGAAAGTGGGATGACGGTTGTCTTTTGGTCTATGTGTATTCCATATAAATGTCCCAAATTAGAGAGCATCACTGTGCAATTCCTACTAATCTTCTCAGAGGATTTGTATCAGAATTCAATGCACAAAGATTACACATTGACACAACACACCTTTGAAAGCATAGTGGCTTTTAATATATATAAAAGGCAAATATTGGGAACTAGAAACATGTCTGTATGGGATCAGAATTCAAAGGTGAGAGAAGATTTTATATGAATTATATTTGCATTTGAAAATGTAAAGCATAAAATATAACACATAAAAATATAAAACATAAGACATAATTCTTAAAAGACATTAATAAGATTGTATCAATGTCATAAGTAAGAAAGGAAACTGTATTTGTGAGTCTACTCTCTCAAAGTGAGACTGATGTTACATGCTATCTTGCTTCAATTAGTATTTTTCCTGATATGCAATAATGATGAAAAAGTCACAACCCTTTAATCATTAATATCTCATAAGAAGGGTCAGTCAGAAAACTGACTCTTGTATAATCGAAACTCACCCTAAATCACCAACAAGCAGTAAGAGAAGTCAACAGTTTGTGTGTGCCTAATACATCCTGTGTATAGCACACATGATCACATATAAATTTCACAATAATTTTGCAGGGCAAGAATGATAATCCCTCCTTTAGAAATTCAGAAATTGGGACTTAGAGAGATCCTAGAAGTGACTCCAAGTCCAGACCTGTTTAGGTGGCAAAGCCAGAATCCAGTTTAAATCGTGGCCCTATTACCAGTCTCAGAATTTCTCACCTCCAGCCCTTTACTTAAGACACTGGTGCAGACTGCTTCTACATATGAAGATAATGTGTCATGACACTGAACACTGACACTGGGATTTTAGTCCTCTTCAGGACAAATCAATTTATCAAGAACTGGAGCAAACTCAAAAGCTCCATTTTTGGATGATACTAGTATAATCACTGCAAGTGAGTCATCCCCTGAACAGTACTAATTGGCACGATGGTAAAGGTCCTTTGTTCTGAATGCCAGTGTTTCTTAGGAATAATACTCCACCCCGAATTCATTAAGAAGCTATGTGACATCTCTGTGACCTCTGACACCACGGTCTGACCTTTCTGTGAACCATTCAGGGCGTAGTTACAGACATTAAGACATTCTTTTTACTGTACCATTCCATGTTGTATGGCTTTTATACAAGAAAAGACAGTGAATTGTCCTTTGTAAAAATCTGAGAAATCAAAGTATTCTCTTATTAACCCTGTCTGAAATATGTTACATGTTTTTGATGGGAAAGGTGTGTGTAGGGTAATAGAAAGCCAAGCATAGCCTGAAACGTTTCCTGCAAGAATCCTTGTGAAATGTGAGATCCGTGAGTAATTTTGAAGTCAAGTTTGTGGCCATACATGCGGCTGTGTTGCTCAGTAGCGCTTGGCACCTTCCTCAGGTGAGTCTTAAACAGAACCTTGGGAGGGCGGGCAGGGAGCCAGAGACTTTTCTGAGCTTGATGCTTCCTAAAGGCCTCCTGGGAGAATCTCAGCCTTTACTGCAGCATGGTCTCTTGGGACCTCCGCATTTAGGTACTTCCCTCCGGAAACATCAATGTGTCCTTGTTTTGCTGCTTTATTTGTTTCTTGCTGTGGTCCTCCCTACATGTGTTTCTCCATTCTTCTGTGTTAAATGAGGTTTTTGAAAACAGATTACCTGGCTGGAGCCTTATCTTTCTCTATGGCACCTTTTCTCAATTGTCCCCTCCCCGGCTCCATCTAGGGTTCCGTCACTGGTAGGTCAGAGAGAAGTTGGCCTGCAGTGACAAAGGCCAACCAAAGCCTGAGCCTTTCCACAAGAGACCTCTGAAGAGGGGATCACCTGCCAGTGTCCCCACCATGTGTGGCCAGTGCAGGTGGTCTTCATACTCCCTCTCACGCACCTTTCGTCAACACTGGATACGGGTGACCTGCAGAGGATGGGACCTCCGGAGAGGGAGGCTGCACTCTGAAGGGACTCTCCGTGGAAGGCTGTGTGCTGACCACCTGCTCTGATGCTGGGCAGCATGTCCTTCCCTGCAGAAGGACCTGGCTAGCACCTTTAGATGTCCACCATGCTTCCTATGACACTTCAGAAAAAATTCCTTTTCATGACTACCCACAGATCAGTGCCTACTGGAATCTCTCCTTCCAGACCTTAATTTTAATGCGAATATTTCTGAGCAGTTACCCTTTAAGCTGGTACCTGGAATTCAATTCTTGGAGTAACAGCTTCCTTCCTTTCCTAAGAGAAGATTTAGAAAGGATCAAGAAGGCATCAGACACAGGAGTTAAAGGGCATGGTGCAGCCAGGTGTGGGGGGCATAAACTAATGCCTAAATTTTACATAAAAATGAAGTCCCAGGAAGTGAGGCCTCCTAGGCAGAACCCTCTAACAGTTGCTGAAGTCAGAGTGTAGTCTTCCCCTCTAAGCTCTTCTCTCCTCTCTCCTCTCATCTGAGCATACTGAGAATCGTAGAGACTTTGCCAGCACACAGAATATTTCTCTTCAATGTGCAGGACAGAGCTGAGAAAGTCTTTTGGGCTTCACTTGAAAACAGAGTAGAACTGCAGTGTTGGCAGTGGGCTCATTACTATGCGTAGAGTAATATGTGCAGACAATGGTTTACTAGTGTGGGAAAAATGCAAAAACAAGAACTCTCCAGCCTTTCTAAATCTTACTTCTTCATTGCTCAGGTGGGGATAATGAATCCTGCTTGCTTATTTCCCAGTGTAGCCATGAAATGTTAAGAAGAAAGAGCTAGTGAGTACACAGTATATTATTATTTAACCACAGGCAAGCACTTTTTAAGAAATCCCTATAGATCCAGTGAAAATTTAAAATATTAAGGAACCAAGTCTAACTGAGCTCTGATGAATCCTAATGTAGTCCAGCTGTAAACCCTGGTTTAGCTGTACCATAGTGTTCTCTAATTAAAAAGTACATGTACAATTAGGGTTAAGACTCCAAATCACGCCCACACACATTCTCACTAATATGACATCGTCCGAAATGTGTGTCTTACTGACGTGCTTTGTGTTGCCCTCTGGAGGTCAATAGGGCAATTCCCACCTAGCGGGCTCTTAGTAAATGGCACTTTCTTTAGGGTTATTGATTTTATTTTCCATTGAGCATCTAAAATAGTTCAGATACTTATAGGTTTAAAGTTATTTTTAGCACATAAACATTTGGAACCGAAAAATGATGCTCTAACTAAGGCAACACCAACAACAGACACAACAGCAACAACAACAAAAACAGCGGGTTCTGCGCAAAGCAGGTGGCACAGAGAAGCAGCATTAAAATAGCACATGGCCAAGCAGCCCCAAGAGAGGCCCCGACTATTGGCACTGGATGCTGATCCTCCAGTAATTACGGAGCTCAGTGACCTGAGAAAGAATCAGCGGTGAGCGAGCTCGCCTCGGTCATGCTTCCCACCCCAGTGCCTATGCCAGCTGGGGGCCTGGGGCTGGTTTAAATTCCAGCAAGAATCTCACACCAGTTCAAATATTTACATAATACAGGTTGTTTATCTTGACTTCAGAGAAAGGTAAGCATCTTTTTGAGCTCACTTGACACTGAAATAATGTTTAAACTTGGGGAGTTGGCCTGTTGAAATTATCCCCTAGTGATGTGTTGTGATAATTCAGTTTTTTTTTTTTTTTGGTAACAGTAATTCTCCAACCTTAACAGTTCATTTGTCTATATTTCTTGAATGGGACGTAGAGTGGGGAGGAGGAACAACTTAAACTCCAGGGCCAGCTATCTCCGACCAGTAATAGTAGCTCTGAAGTCTTCAAATGGACCTAGAAGGAACTTTCATCAAATTGTGCTGCTTACCAAAAAGTGATGAGTAGGGCTACGCAGTGATGTGCTTTTTCCATGCTGCGAGATTCTTCCATTCCTTTCTGACCTCTCACTGAGAGCACTGGAAGATGTCAAGAGGCCAGAGAGTGGCTACAGACAGAAAATACATTGGCCTCATTAACACAGTGCTCGAACCAAGGGAAGCCTATGGTTTAGAGCAGGCGTCCTCAAACTTTTTAAACAGGACAGGGGGCCAATTCACTGTCCCTCAGACCGTTGGAGGGCTGGACTATAGTTTAAAAAAAAAACAAAACTATGAACAAATTCCTATGCACACTGCACATATCTTATTTTGAAGTAAAAAACAAAACGGGATCAAATACAATTCACAGCAACTCATGTGGCCCGCGGGCCATAGTTTGAGGACCCCTGGTTTAGAGAAACAATTTGCTTTCCAGTTCTAATAAGGTTGTTCTGTAAATACTATCTGTATACTTTGTGCCAAATAAGGTAAAAGATAAAAATAGAGAGCTATTTCCTAGACACCAAAAGATGAAAAGTCTCAAATGGGGAGACAGGGAGAAAACAGTAGGGAAGTTGAAATTTTCGCTCTGAAAGTTGGATAATTGAATCTGCCAAAATAAACTGGCAATAGGAAGATTGACAGGACAGAAGGTAAAGCAGTGTATTAATGTGCAGGCACACAGACGCACACAAGTGTGAAACTCAAGGAAGGGCCACGTGCCCAAAGCTTTAAATACTCTCTGCACATGGCAGAGAGACGTGGAAGCTATAGGTCATTTTAGGAGAAGAGCAAATGATTTTCAGGGGAGATTAATGGACCTGAAGAACAGACCATAGCCTGAGACGGAATTTCTCTGGCTCTCAGGAGGTGGGAAGGTGAGGGGTGGAACTGCATTATGAACAAAGTTGTCTTAATATGCAGATAAAGTCTCTCTGGGAGCGGCCCTCAGAAAAATAGATAAAAAGTCTGTCCAGGTGGGTGTGGTGATGATCTTTAGTTTCTTATTCCATGATTAATGGTCTCTGGTTAATGAGATTTCAGACAGGGGATTGAAAGCACTTGTGTTTCTTTAGAACTTCTCTCAGTTCGATAAGAGAACTTCAGAGGGAGCTCCTACCTGCGCTTGGGGCGAGAGACGAGAGAAAGTCAGAAAGACCTTGGTTCTGAGGCGGTTTCTAAGGCTTTCCGATCTCTAATTCAAAGTGCTTAGCATGCTAACACACCTTGGGGTATCATTTACTGAGCCCCAACAGAATCAAGCAAAAAACGAACAAACAAAAACTCCAGGCTTTTTGAAATTTATAAAAATTGAGTGAGTATGGCATTGAATGTGTACATATTATCACCTTTACTTTCAGCAATATCTTCCAGTTCTAAAAGTCCATGATTCTAAAACACAGTGTTTATAATATCTTTCCTTGGAAAGATAGATTTTCTTTCTGATACCCGAAGTCCTTTCCTTTGGATAGAAAAAGAAGTTTTCTCCCTTTTAAATACATGCCATTCATCTGTCATTCATTTATCCATCACACATTTATCAAGTAGGGTATTGCTGGTGCTTAAAATAAGCTGTAGATACTGTCCTCAAGGAACTTACAATGTGGGCAAAGATGCACCTGTGTCATTAATTAATTTATTAATATGCATTATTGAGAGTTGGGTAAATAAAAATGCATTCTCTAGTTTCTCTTTCACACCAAGATGAGTTGTCACAAAGAGCTATGAAGACTTCCACTTGACCTTCATCCATAACACAGACTAAACACATTGAATTTCAGTGATGACATATTTCTATGATTTATGTGTTTTTTAATTTTTTTATTAAATAATAACTGTGTACATTGATGCATTTATGGGGTTCAGTGTACTGACTTGATATACAATGTGAAATGCTTACATTGAACTAAGTAACACATCCATCACAAATATATCCATATCCATCAGAAAATTTTCTTAATAGTTTTGAAATGTACTATTGCATCATGCACATTAGGTGACGTCCCCCCAAATACCCTCCCTCCTCCTGCCTACCCCCTCTCCTCTTCCCTTCTACTTTCTGGACTATAGTTGTGTTTTACCATTCGTATGAATGTGTAGGTCTTTATATATTGATTGCATAGTAGTACTGAGTACATTGGATATTTTTTTTCCATTCTTGAGATACTTATCTAAAAAGAATATGTTCCATCTCCATCCAGGTAAACATAAAAGATGTGAAGTCACCATCCTTTTTATGGCTGCATAGTATTCCATGATGTACATATACCACAATTTGTTAATCCATTCATGGGTTGATGGGCTCCTCGGCTGTTTCCATGTCTTGGAAATTATGAATTGGGCTGCAATAAACATTCTTGTGCAAATGTCTTTGTTGTAAAATGATTTTTGATCATCTGGGATATACCTAGTAGAGGAGTTGCAGGATCAAATGGTAGGTCTACTTTTAGTTCCTTGAGTCCTGTCCAAACTTCTTTCCAAAAAGATTGTATTAGCTTGCATTCCCATCAGCAGGGTTTAAGCATTCCTTCTCTCCACAACCATGCCAACATCTGTAGTTTTGGGATTTTGTGATGTGGGCTAATCTTACTGAGGTTAGATGATATCTCAAAGAACAAATATCCCCATTTCTGGGTGGGCAAGAGACTTGGACTTACGTGTTTTTATGAATGTGACTATCACAACTCAGGTTTCTTTGATACCTCTAAATCTTCAAAAATAGGGACCAGCACCACAATAAGAAAGGATAATTTTCTTTTACAGTAGAGTATGTGCTATTAAAACATTTTTTAATGTAAAAAATATGTAAATAATGTTTACAGGAACTTAAAACAAAATGCCTTGGCCATCTTAAAGTAATATAAGTGCTAAAGTGCATGCTGACTAATTCACTTTTTTCTTTTTTTTTTTTTTAACGGTTGTATAATTTAAATGGTTCTTAATTTTAAAATGTATTTTTGGCCAAGATATTTAATGTTGAAAAGTGGCTATTCAGCATGCAAGAGACTAGAAGTATTTTTCATAAGAATTTTTTATTATGCAGCAGTATCAATTTGAAAAAATAGTTACTTACACAAAGACCCTAATGACTTTATAGTTTATCAGATCAATAATCAACATTCTTAAAAGTCACTTAATACAAATGTATGTAATGTGCATTAGGAGAAGATCTTTTATACATATTTACAGCATAACTCCTAGTGATTCCTTCATAACTATTTCTGTCCCCAGTGTCATTTTATGTACCATTATGATAAAAATACGTTTAAGACCAACACTGTTGAAATATCAAAAGATATTGTTGCATAAACAAGTACATTGCAAGTCAACTAAGGTTGTGACAATGCCATTATGATTATGATATTCAATTTGAGTCTTTTTTCCTATGATTTTTCTAATTTGGAGTTCTAATAGATCCCTCATTATATGAAGAGTACAAAAGAATTTTCAAAAAAATACTCCTAGCATCTCAGCTGTCGGTCAATGCTACCTATAAGGCCTTTGTTAGACATACCAATGAAAAAATAAAAGCCACCATGACAACTCAGAATTCCCCTAAAATCTATGGATACACAAGTCTTCTGTGTGCTTTCAATACTTAGAGTCAAATATCACATATCATAGTTTTATAAAACTGGCACTGGTTCAATACCCATCCAGGGCTTTGGGGGACAACAAAGAACTCATTAATCTTGTTCCCAATCCCCGGTGTATATTCCTCTTCAAATTATGTGCTGCCCTTTGGGTTTTGAAAAAAACAAATATCAAAACTTACTTCTTTTTCACATCTCAATTTGATATGTTTTTCTACTTCTCCAAATTTTTCACCCAGTTGGTAATAGTACTATTTACTCAAAATTAAGCCCAAGGACGATTTGAGTCAGGCAGCCACTTTGAGTTTCCCATAACTAAAATACATACTTTGGTATTTGCTCTGGACTGTAATAAAGGCACACCTGGCCATGTGCATCCCCATCCTATCACATGGAATTCCTGCCAAGCAACTCCAAACCTTAGGAAGTCTCTGGTTTCCAATTACAGTCTCTTTAAAGATTATATAACACTTAGAATTCTTTACCTGGATTTACGCAATCTTCAAAAATAATCTCCAGTGAATAATATCATACGCAAAAAAGAAAAAGAAATATAAATTTTAAAAAAAAATTTTAATGACTTCCTTTTAACTACCCCAATTACATCTCAGGCCCAAACTTTGTAATTCATGGCCTTTTTAGAAAAGTTACATTATCAGTTTCTTTTCTGTCTCATGGGCTGCCCTCTTTTTATTTCCTCAAGAGCCCTGTAAATCATATGATTGACTTTCAAGCCAAGACTGGTTGATGTGAGTAAAGAAAATTTAATTGGAATACAATCACCCCCCTACTGCTATTAACAGTTTTTTTTTTGCATCTAAATGTGATCTGAATTTCAGATATGGTTTTCTACTTGACATTTATTTTCCTCCAGCATAAATGTGCCACATCTTTACCTAAATTGGTCTGTTATCTTAGTCTGCCTTTTTGAACTTAATACTACAAATTAACTATTATCCTGCTGAAATGAACGCTTTTGCAGATTTTATGTATATACAGGGTATTTCAATTTCACTTGAGAAGAAAATATTGAATTATTGTGTCCTATAATTTATTGATCTGCGAAAAAAATTCCCCTATAGTATCAAAATGATTTCACGTTAATTTTTAAAGTAATATTTCAAAGTACCCTTCTTCACTGATGGGAGTAAAGACTCAATTATGTCAGTAAAATAGGAGTCAGTTGGATCTGACCAAATAAAAAGCTGATGTTAAAAATATGCTTTTATTAGTTTTAAAATAAAAGGAGAGATCCATTGACAAAACACAGTGAATTTTGATAGTTCCTGAAACTATATCTGGTTTATAAATTCATCTATTCAGTCCTTTTCAGTTTTCATTATCAATCATTTTATTTCTCGCGCCAAAGCTAAATAAGAATCTATCTTGGCCTTAATGGATCCAAAATAAAGCAATTGTTATTGTCAATTAATTATTTTTATACTTAGAAATTAAAACCCCATTCAAAGAGGGAAAAGAAGTATGTACCTTTAAATTAGTAATGACACAAAAATACTGATGATATCTAGACCCTTCCTCAAGAAGCAGCAGGAAATTTCAGTGAAATTCGCAAGAATTATGATATATCACACCTTGAAGGCAAACAAGAGACAAAGTTATAATTACATAAAAAAATTAGGGACATTTATTTTGTCATACATAATCAGACAACCCAAGAAACATTCATTTAAAACACTATAAAAAACTAAATTTTTGTGCTATTTTCAGCTATTAGAGTTTGGTATGTTACTTCTGGAACTTATGCTAAGCTGGAAATCATGGCCAAGTTTAGGTCTTATGTACCAAAAGACTTGGGAATTCAGTTAGAGTAACGTAAATTAGAGTAATTTTTTTCTACTGTCTTCTGTGCATATTTCTCCTGCTTAAAAAAGCACGTTCTGGAAAACCATACTTGGCCAAGGAGGTAGATTTATGTCTGTTTAGAAATCTACCACATGGAACATGGGGACTTTGTGGTTAAAGACATCTAAATGACAACAAGGCAGTATCACAAAGCAGGAAACAGACCTTGGCTCTCTTCAATTTTGGGTTATTGGGGTTTGAAGAGGGAAACTTATGTCTCCTGCCAGACACGATTTTTAAACATTTATAACTTGGTTACCCGTTATCACTTGAAAGCACTTTGTCCATGAAGGGTGACATTTATGTGGCAAGTCATATTTTATTATTAGGTGAAAACTTTTTTGAACAAGTGAAAACATTTGTCTTTAATAGTGATTAAATGCCTGGCAAGTTAGAATCTTTATAGAGAACAGAATGAGCTAAGTGCAAAAACAGGTTTCTAATGCTATTTCCAAAAATAAGGAAATAACAAATAAAGGAGACAAATGCACCAAGTAAATGGGATAAGTCTAAACATTTTTAAAATTAATGTATAATGTTTTCTTAATAAAACCTTACAAAATAACAAAATAAAGATGTCCCCTCCAATGTAATGTATGTAATTATCAAAATATTGATCAGTTCGCTCTTTCATTATCGCTTCCATTCATTGAATATTCTTACCCTGGCAGCACATTTATCCCACACTCACTTCTGTTTATTAATCAGTGCAGCCCCTTTCTTCTCAGTTCAGAAGGGGAGTTGTGAAGTATTTTTGACGTGGTCCTTTATTAGAGTAAACGTATTTGAATGGGAACAAAAATAGCCATTAAAAATTTGCAAAATCATATTTACAAAACACAAATCACAAGAAATGTCCTTCGGAGCAATTTTTGAGATTTCTTTCTAAATCTTTGAAGCATATCGCTGGTTACAACATAAGATGAAAGACTAAGTTTTCAGAATTGGGCAATGGAGAAGGAAAAAAAATCATGAAGGGAATCCTCATGTTGAACATGGGCAGGGTGGAAACTCATGAGTAAACATATAGCCATTCTGTACTTTTCCTACAATTTTTTCTTTGTGATTATTAGTCACATTAAGTGAACTCAATCTCACACATTAATTGTTATATTTCTACCTTGCAAGAAACCCTTAACCCAGGAGGTTAAATGTGGTGTTATAATCTTTATTTGCAAAAAGAAGATCTAGCTTTGGAATTAGCTCCAAATTTCATCCTAAGTGGTTAATGGGCCTAAATTGAATTACTTGGAAATTTTGCTCCACTGATTAGTGTCTGATAAAGCAATATATACTAATTATTCCCAAAGACAGTGGCAAGAGAAATGAATTTTACAGATGGGCAAAAACACTGACTTTAGTTGAAACTCTTTATTTTTCATGAAACTATACAATTAAAAAAAAAAACTTCCTATGGCACTTAGAAGTTTCAACGTGCTGTAATGATATTCTCTACCAGATTGCATCTTCCTTGAAGGCCAGATCCATGTCTGATTTATATTATCTTCCTGCATCTAGTGGAGTTTTCTATATAAAGTATCCCATTCAAGTATTTGTCGAATGCAGAGCCCATATGGCATCCTTTTGCAAATTAGAAATAAAAGCATGCTTCCTCTGGGAAAATGCCACCCTGCGTCAAGGGTGGTTGATTGGCAAATATCGTTCAGTCTCGAAACAACCTGTTCTTGAAATATCTAACGCTCTTGTGTCCTTTTTGAAATTAATTGCATAAATTCAGAAATGAGAAGGATGGTTTTATGATAGGTCCTTTAGAGGAAAGTAATTCACTATGTCAATGTTCCCTAAATGTGCGCTTAAATAATGGACTGATTTATAAGTGGGAAATTTTCTGAGTTTAAAGGTCTTTTTTTTCTTAACTATACTAAAGAAAATAGTAGTGTGTAATGTAATCAGTTTGTGTGTGTGTGTGTGTGTGTGTGTGTGTGTGTGTGTGTGTGTGTTTAGAGATAAAATTAAAGGGGATAGGATGGCTTAGGGATGATGACTTCTTCTTCATTTGAATGTGCATAGCAGGAAGGCCTGTGTTCTGAAGAGCATGTAATTGTTACTGTACTTATACTAATTCTCAAGTCACTCATCAGCATCTAAACAGCTTGCCTTGGAAAGTTATGACATCTGAGTTAATGACCATGCTTAAGTTTTGGCCAAGCAATCCAAACTCCTGTCCTCAATTTTTTACAGTAGCTGGATTTAATCTAGATATAATTATATTGAGGGTGAAAACTGATTAGGAACAAAATATAAACAGATGCACATTATATAATGGGATAATAATTCCTTATTTTGTTATTTTATTTACTAAATACCCTTTTAAGGTAATATTAAGGTAATGTTTAATATAAGATTACCACTATTAATATTGAAGAAATATTAATTTATTTATTAATATTAATTATTAAATTATAAATATTAATTATTAATTAATCAAAATTAATAAATACCTTTGTTTAAGGTATTCATTAATGTTATTTGTCTTATTGAGAAACTAGAAATTTGATACCATAAAGTATTTAGTGGAATATTTTGAGATAAGTAGTATTTTAATTGTCTCTAAATTCCTATGGATAAACACTCTAATCTGATTCTTACTGACATGCCTAATCTAGCTTTAGCAAATTATGACCACTGTTTCCCCAGTGCCTAAATTTAATTTTCCTTCTTAATTAATTTTGTACCCACTGTACACATTCTATATTAGTATACATACATATACAAATTAATATAACATTAAATCGATAAGCATAATCAAGCTAATTAAAAGTACATGATAAAATGCATAAAACTTTTTATTTAGAAAGGGAACACTTTCAAACATCCAACTGGATCATGTACATGAAATGTAAATGACAAATTTTTTCAGTTTTTTGTCACATGTTATTATTCTATATATGTTATTTATTTTCCAAGAAGGATTTCATATTATTAAATGGATAGTTATCTTTAGAAATGTAGACATATCCTTGATGAGAAGACAATAGAAATAAGTAGTTTCATTCACTAAACCAAATTTCTTAAATTCCAAAAAAAGACCTATTGTCCAAAGATCAAAATTGTCCCCAAATCAATAAACAGAAAATATGAAGCTTTGGTCATATGCAGTAAAGTGGCTCATCTGGCAGGAAAGTGATTAGAAACAAATAAAATTATATATTAGCCATCTTAGGCTGCTCCAATCTCTACCCACACCCCTTCACCTAGACACATGCTGAACAAGCACCAAAAACAACCAATAAATGAAAGGAAACTCAGAGGTCACTTGAGGTCATTATTTTCACATACCTTTGAATAATGAGAGCATCACATGTCAGCTAGAGGAGAACAAAATGTCACATTCTCCAGCTAAAGGTTGGCCTCGGTCAAAGGTCACAGAAGGGAGGCCAGGAAATAACCTAAGAGGTTAGGTTGGGTGCACAAAGAAAGGTCACCAAGTGTCAGTGAAAGCATGCAGCTGTTTGGAGATGAAACAACTGAGGCACCCTTTTGTGCTGACATCGGCTACAAAAAATGTCTCTGCTGACATTTTTTTAAGCTGGCAGTTTTATAGGACATTGACATTAATGTACCCAACCCTGAATTAGCCTTTTTAAAAGCAACAGTTTGGAAGTTAAGTGCAGCAGTTTCCAAAGAGTCATAACTGTGACATTTTTATTTCAAATGATTAATAATACAGCAATGGACTTCTAACACCAAATTTAGATTTCATTTGAGCTCTTCATTGTGACAATATGTTAGCAACCAAGCTTCAGGGCAGGTAGCAATCAGTAACCAGTATTTTTATATTTTTAAGAATTATTATTATTCATTTAAATAAAAGGTATACTCAGAAGCTTCATCCTGTTGTAAAGCAGGATAATATGAGTGATTCTGCATTTTACTAGGCCTGGCTGTTGGCAGTTCTTGATCTAGTAATAAAATCCATTCCAAGGAAAGAGAAAAGACTGATAAATCTGCAATCTCATTTTAAAGAAATTTGTGCAAAACACTTGCAGAATAAATCCTTACCTGAGCATTAATCCCTTTCTCCAATGAATGATTCCCATTTAAAAGACCAGTCTTAAGTGTAACAATTCTCAGAGAGAGAGTGGTGGTGTTGCCAAAGACTCAACTGGAAAGAAGTTTAGGAAAACCAGGCTCCTAGAATAATTCAGATACTGAAGTTGATCCTTTGGTTCTGTGCACACACACACACACACACACACACACACACCTAATACTGATCCAACATTAGCAGCTGTTTCCAGACATGAGGACATTTCACATCCATAAACATCCTTTACTGATTCACAGGCACGAGACCATGTTTTTAATGCAAGATGTGCTTTGCCATCCTCAGGGTTCTAACAAATGGCCCCAATTTACGACTTAGGCAGCTCTACTTTGTCTCCTAAATATTTTTGAAACAGTTGAACTACTTTCTTAAGGTCACCTTTGTCCACATTTCACATGCTCTTAAAAAGAAAACATTGTGCATTTATATAGTAATAATTAATAATAATAATGATAATAGTTCACACAGAAAGAAAACCCTGAAGCCAGTTTGAAAATCAGGAGCAAATTCTCCCTAAACTTCTACTCCAGTTGATTTTCTTTTTGTTTGTTTCTTCCAGAGAGACTGCCAAGCAATGATGCTCACCCCAGCATGACTTCAGTCCTCACTCGGAGGTAGAAATACCTTCCCACCTAATGGGCCCTACACATCTGAAGCCTGTCAGGAGAACATCATAAATCGTGGAGACAGGAACGGAGAGGGCAGAAGGAGCCACACAAACCCTTTGCACTTAAGGAGAAAGAGTTATTTAACACATCAGGGAAGTGCATTTCATAAATGAAGTCAGTGACTTGAACATGTCACATTCGATCTATACGGAGGTTGCTGAACTTTCTTTAAAAAGTCATTTTTATGCTGGTTGCTTTTCTTATGAAATTTTCTACACCTCTCGTGTATAAAATGGATGTGTAAGCAGCTGATTGAGAAATGGCTAAGGTCAAAGTTAATAAGGAAAGCAGAAGGTCTAAAAGCAGGCTGTCTTTCTTTCCCCTTAGAGTTCAAGAGATGTCATATGATTTGGGCATGACATATTAACGCTACTGACACCAGGCTTTTTTTTTTTTTTTTAATCTGCCTTCAAAAACGGATACCCGTAATAAATGCGGGCAGTAATAAATGCGGAAGGCAGTAATAAATGCGGCAGTAATAAATGCGGAAGGTGTCTCATCGCTGGAATTACAAAAATGAACTTTCCCCTTCTCATTTCATTCGTGGGCCAGCCTTTTATCTTTAAAGTTAGCATGATAGAGGAGTTAGTCGGGAGATGAGTAAAATGATAACCAAAGACTTGGAGAGATCAAATATTGCCTTAAAATGTCAGGACTACAGAAGTCACAGAATGTACAAGCTGGAGAGAAGCCAAGAAAATGGAGGAAACCTAAGATCAGGTGCCCCTTTGAAAACAAAGAAGACAGCAAAGCAGTCACCCAGTGTATCAACAAGTTCAAACTGCAGGTCTATTTTGGGGTATGCTTTTGTATCACTTCAGTCTTTCTGGATCCCTTACAGTTGAACTTGTCAGAATCTCTGGGTTATTTTGTCACATAAAATAGTACAACACCCCCATCAAATCAACAAATGCGTTTGCTGCCCCATAAGGGATTTAATTGAAACTTGGAAAATATACGGTGAGGTTCATCAGATAAACATGTGCCAAATATAAGATTTATATCTGCCCTGAAATGGATGCTACGGCTTTTCTGTAACCTATTCCCTTCATCTTCAGATGCGATAAAGCTTGATATGAGATGCTCTTGAACTCTGAAACAGAAAGCACACTTGGCAAGGAACAAATAAACAAACAAAACTCCCAGATTCTTCCCCTCCCAAAAAAGCTTACTTGATTTTAGAAGATTTGAAAAGGCCATTATTATCTCACTTGATGTACATAGTCCTCATTGACAGAAAAAAACAGAAACCTCAATGCTAAGAACTTGTGTTTTTGCACATTTATGTGCACATTATTCTCTGAGTGGCTTGAAATAATTGCCTCTTCTGCTTTATATTAACTTGACATATTTTTTTTCTTGTCAAGTCATAGTTCTTTTTCTAGTATCTGAAAATGTGCCAAACTAAATGTCAGTGCCTCCATAAGGAAGATTTAGAGTTCCCTTTGGAGCAGATAGAAGCCTCAAATGACAAACACGCTTATCCTGAATGCCCCTCCTGCAGGTGTGACTTACCTCGGAACAAGGTCAAAGGAGCCACCGGAGAAGAGCTATGATTTGTTTGACTTGACATTCTCAGTATTTCCCTCTGGTAGCCCTGCATCATCATTTTGAAGCAGAGAGAAAGCAAGGCAAGCGTTTGCTTTCAGGTATATCTGGCTTGCAGCCCTACATACCACAGAGAGCTGCTGTGGATTCCACTGTACGGAAAGCTTCCATTTGACACCAGTGCTGTTAAAACATTGCAGGGACAAGTTTTGAAATATTTCCTCAGGCCAAACTGTAGCTGCAAAGTTCATCCCATCCTCCTCCCCAAACAACTCTTAATATAGCCTTGGAGCTAAACTTTAGCAGCTACACACCACAGCAGCATGGCTGGCATGGTCCAGGCTAGGTGAGAGGTCCAGGCAAGGCCAGGTTTCCTGTGTCTATCTTTTCTAAGATCAGTCTGGGGTGAAGGACGGAGGGAGTCAGCCACAGGGATATTTTTGCAATCAGTCAACAAACATTAACTGTTTACTTATCAGAGGACAAAATCTGCTCTGAGCGCTGGGAATACCAATTCACAAAGTCATGATTTTAATCTTCAAAGAGTTTAATAGAGAATAAGCCATGGCTAGAACACTCTACCCTGGAGGTACCAAGGAGGCCACCTGGTATTAGATTTGGCTTTGCTCTTGGGCTACCACCATCTTAGAGACTGACTCAAAGGTCAACAAGCTTACCTCAGTGAAAAATGGTTTCCCCTCTCCCAGACTCTATGCTCTCTCCTCCCTCCACCTCACACAGTGGTACACTCTGATGGATTGGGGGCACATCTAAAATAACATTGGAGAATTTGAGGATATATTCTCTATATATTATATGACTAGCATAAGTTCATTTTCAATGAATTTAGCAGAAGTTTCAGAGCCATTCTCCCTAAGGCACATTCCTTAACTCTTGAGGAATTCATCTAGTATGTGAAAAAGGTCTTTTTCTCAGACGGTTCTCAGTCTCAACAATAAGGTGCACCAATATAGAAAATTTCCTTCCTTGTCCTTTTGCTCCTCTCTTCCAATCACCTTTCTTGACCATCATATCAGGGCATCTGAACCTACCTGCACCTGCCCATTGTTCATTTGATTTGCTTCTTTGCTGGAGGCTGTTTTTAGTGCCCACTCCAAACTATCACCTTTGGGATTTCCATGACCTACCTGTGCATTAACAAAGCAATCCCAACAGATTTCCACCACACACTTCAAACACTGAGAAGGACATTGACTTTGAAACTCAGCTACACTGTGTAGAGGAGCTCCCTGAATACACCCAAATCACCCAATTTAGGGAAGTAAGACTGCTCTGACAATAACAGAAGGAAATGACCTATTTTAAACTAAAGTATTGAAAATTTCTACTTATTCCATTCCAAGGAGAAAAAAATGAAAAAAAAAGAATCATAAAGAAAATGAATGATCTCCTTTTATAACCTTTCCATTAAAGGAATGGACAATACTTGGGTAATGATGCTCAATTTATTCATAAGATGACAAAAGGGCATTTTTCTATATGGCTCCCTTGGCAGAGACCCTTTGACAATGTGAGGTTTTTCTAAAGGCTTAAGGGACAATTTTTCTATGGTGGTTTGCAAGGTACTTTCACTTTTTCTAGCATATTCTCCCGTTAATTTCCATCTTTCACTTAAAAGTGAGATGAATGTCAATGTACATCATATTCTTTCCCCAAATACAGTAGTGAAATGGCATGTAAATCACATACACCTGAGCTTTAAATTAAACACAATTTAAGCAAGGCTTGTTAGGTCCTGAATTTCAGGCAGAAATAGAATTCACCCCTCATATGGTTTCAATGAAGATTTAATGACAGGTCTCTATAAAGGTGTAAGCATAGGCACAGTTTTCAGAAACAAATAAGGGATGGTTATTCACCCAGGGACTAGCAACATTACTACCAAATATAGTCAGTAACTTGCCAGGAAAAAGATCTAGTATTGAGGGTTAGCCTCCCAAGGCAGGAAAGATGTGTCGGGAAGGAATTTGGGGTGGATAGTAAGGGATAACCAGCACTAAACTCTTATAAATGTTTAAGAAATACAGTGAATTAAATCATAGACTCTATAACTGACTTTCATGAATTTAGAGAAGGCTACCATGAGGAAGGTTGATGCTATAGATTGAATTGTGCCCTCCAAAAATTCATATGTTAAAACACTAATCCCTCATATAAATTACAGTAAGAAGGTAGCTATTAAGCGAGCCTGAAAGAGAGCCCTTACCAGAAAATGAATCAGGCAGAATATTGATCTTGGACTTCCCAGCCTCCAGCATCATAAAAAATTAAATTTTTGTGGTTTAAGCCAACCAGCCTAAGATATTTTGTTATAGCAGCCCAAGTCATCTGATACAGTCGAATCAAGTATTATATATGTATAATATATACACATGTATGTGTATTATAAGAAAATGCAGACTTTGAGTCATATAGACCAAGATATTAAGATTGACTCTTTCACTTACTAGTTGGTAGATGGGAGGAAATAATCTGAACTTTAGTTTTCTGGTTTAAACAAAAATATAAGAATTTCTACATCATTGAGCTTTTTAAAAAATCACATATCTTCTAGTGTATGTATATTGTCCTTCAAGCATATTTTCCTTTTTCCTGAACTACATCCCTTACAATATAATTTGTTACCCAAAACTCAAGTATTGTTTGACTGACAATGGCTTTATTTCAACTAGTTTCACTTACCATATAATGTTTTAACAGTTATTTTCTCTCTGCTCTTTGAAGACTTTTTCATTATCTTTTTTTTTTTTTTTTTTTGCGGTTTTTTGCTGGGGCTGGGTTTGAACACGCCAACTCTGGCTTATGGGGCCGGCGCTCTACTCCTTAGAGCCACAGGCACTTCCCTTCTTTTTTTTTTTTTTTAAGACAGAGTCTCACTATGTCACCCTTCGTAGAGTGCTGTGGCGTCACAGCTCACAGCAACCTCAAACTCTTGGGCTTAAGCGATTCTCTTGCCTCAGCCTCCCAAGTAGCTAGGACTACAGGTGCCACCACAATGCCTGGCTATTTTTTGTTGCAGTTGTCCTTGTTGTTTAGCTGTTTCAAGCTGGGTTTAAACTCACTAGCCTCAGTGTATGTGGCCAGTGCCCTACCCACTGAGCTATGGGTGTGGCCTTTTTCATTATCTTCTGACTTCCATTGTTGCCATTGTTGCTCCTTTGTAGAGTTGCATTTCACTAAGTGTGTTCGGGTGTGTGTTTTATTGTTGTGTTGTTGTTGCTAACTACTTAGATTTCAATGAGGTTTTCTGAATCTATGTTCTAGTCAGTCCTTAATATTGGAAAATTCTTAGCCATTAGTCATTCTATCTTTCTGTACTGATCTCTCTCCATTTTCTATATTCTCTTGTAAAATTCTGACCAGACATGAGCCAGACATTCTAATTTTACTCTAACATCTCTTGACCTCTATTTTATGTTTTCCACATCTTTACTCGTGTTGTATTCTGAGTCATTTCTTCTGCTTTATTTTCCAATTGTAAAGTCTCTCTTCAGCTGTGTCTGATATTCTGTTCAAACTTTCCATTGAATTTTTAATCTTAATAATTATGTTTTCCACTTTTAGAAGTTGTGGGTTTTTAAAAAAAACTTTATCAATGCTGCCTGATTAATTTCCATAGTCTCGTATTCCTTGTTCACACATTTGATGCCTTCCATTTTTTACTTTAAAATATTGAGAATTCTCAATTTTTATATTCCAAATTTAATAAATACATTATCTGAAATCTTCATAGATCTGATTCTAGTCTTTATTGTTTATGCTTTTCTTGATTTTGGTGCTTTATTTCCCATTGTGTTTTGTTATTTTTTGTTTGTTTATTTTTGTGAGCTCAGGTTTAATGGAACTTTTTTGTGTGGCTATTCTTTGTCCTAGATTGAGATGTATTCCTCAAGGAAATATTTTCATTTTCTTATGTCATTCCTCAGCTGAAGATACCAATTAGGGATGATATAAATTCAGAGTACAATTCCACATTAGGCCCTGCTAATATAGGTAAACCTCTTTAAGTTGATCACTCAAGTGACTGTATCTTTTTTTTTTTTTTGCAGTCTTTGGCCAGGGCTGGGTTTGAACCCACCACCTCCAGCATATGGGGCTGGTGCCCTACTCCTTTGAGCCCCAGGCACTGCCCACCCACTCAAGTGACTGTAACACACTGATCACCATAAGGAGGATCAGTGGAGAGAATCACCATAAGGAACTAGGCTGATTGTACTGATACATTTATGTGGTCTGTGAAAATTAGGTAAACTTAAGAAGGTGGTCAATATAGGGAGATGATCAACTACAGATGTTCTACTGTATTTACAAATTCCCAGGGGAGACACATTTCATTTCTTTTTTTTTTTTTTTTTGGTTGAGATAAAATTCCCACAATATGAAATTAGTCATTTTAAAGTGTATAATCAGTGGCATTTAGTACATTCACACTGTTGTGTAATCATCACCTCTATTTATTTCTGAAACATTTCATTACTTCAGAAGGAAAGCTCATATCCTCTCAGCAGTTATTTTCCATACCCCTATTTTCTATCCCTTGGCAAATACTAATGTGTATTGTATTTGATAGAGTTACCAATTCTAGATATGTCATTAGAATGGAATCAAAAATCTATGAGATATTTGCTGTCTAGCTTATTTCATTTAGCATATTTTTCAGGTTCATCCATGTTGCAGCATGTATTAGTACTTTATTCTTTCTTATGGCTAAATTTCATGTCCATATAAAATATTGTTTGTCTATTCATCTATTGATGGGCATTTGGGTGGGTTATTTCTATCTTTTGACTACCAGTGAATAGTGGTGCTATGGACATCCACGTATAATAAGTTTTTGTTTAAACACTTGTTTTCAGTTCTTTTAGGTATATACCTGAGAGTAGAATTGTGATAATACGGTAAATATATGTTTAATTTTTTGAGGAATTACAAAACCGTTTTCCATAGTAGGTTTTACAACTTTACCTTCTAACTAGTCCGTTCCCCACATTCCTGTAAATACTTGTTAGTTTCCTTTTTTTGCTTGTTTATAGTTAATCTAGTGGGTATAAAGTGGTATCTAATTGTGATTTTGATTTTCATTTTCCTAATAACTAATGATGCTGAGGACCTTTCCCTATACTTTTTGGCTATCTGAAGATCCTCTTTGGAGAAATGTCCATTTAAGTCAATTGCCCATTTAAAAAAAAAAAAAAAAGAGTTGCTTTGTCATTTTGTTGGTGAATTGTAAGAGTTCTTCATAAATTCTACATACTAGACACTTATCATACATTTGAATACAAATATTTTGTCTCATTCTGTAGGTTTCTTCACTTTTTTGATAGTATGCTCTGATGTATACAAGTTTTTAGTTTTGATAAAGCCTAATATATCAGTTTTTCCTTTTACTGCTTTTGCAGTTGATGTAATACCTAATAATCCATTCTTAAATATAGACAATGAAGATTTCTCTGAATGTATTTTTCTAAGAATTTTATAATTGTGATTCCATTAAAGTCATTAGTCTGTTTTGAGTTAATATTTGTGTATGATATGAAGAAATCCAATTTTATGTTTTCATGTGTGGATATATGGTTGTCTCAACATTATTTATTGAAAAGAATATTTTCCTTAAGTAAGTAGTCTTGGCATCTTTATTAAAAAGTAATTGTCTATAGATGTATGTGTTTATTTCTGTATTCTGAATTCTATTCTATTGGTCCATGTATCTAATTTTTTGCCTCTACCACACTGTTTTGATTACTATAGATTTGTAATAGGTTTTGAATCAAGAAGTGCAAGTCCTCTAACTTTGGTCTTTTTTATTTCAGTATTATTTTGGTTATTGAGAGCCCTTTATGATTCCATTTGCATTTGAGGATCAGCTTTTCCATTTCAGCCAAAAAAAAATGCTATTGAAATTTTGACATTTTGATAGAGATTTCATTAAATCTATGGATGGTAATGAGTAGTATTGCCACCTTAACAATATTAAATCTTCTAATCCATAAACACAAAGTGCCTTTCCATATATTTATATCTTCTTTAATTCTTGCAGCAACATTTTATAGCTTTTAATATATAAGTCTTGCACCGTTGGTTAAATTTACTGGTAAGTATTTTATGCTTTTTAATGCCTTTGTAAAAAGATTCCCTTTCTAAATGTATTTTCTTTTTTAAAAAATTTTTATTAAATCATAATTGTGTACATTGGTGCAATCATGGGGCACAATGTGCTGACTTTATGTACAATCTAAAATATTTTCATTAAACTATTTAACATAGCCTTCATGGCCTTTAAATCACTATATGAAGACATTTATATTCTACTTTTAGTAATTGTCACTTGTACCCTTGTAAGATGCACCGTAAGTGTGATCCCACTAATCACCCTCCCTCTACCCATCCTCCCCCCTCCCCTCCCCTCCCTTGCCCCTTTCCCCATTTCTTGTGCTATAACTGGGTTTTAGCCTTTATATGAAAGCTATAGATTAGCTTCATAGTAGGGCTGAGTACATTGGATACTTTTTCTTCCATTCTTGAGATACTTT
>CAUYRH010108344.1:0-11080 GCA_963574655.1 Perodicticus potto
ATGGTGACTCAGCCCTTAGGAATTTGTAACTTCCTGGAACTTGGAAATTTCCAAGTTCTGTGAAATCCTGTAGTTCTGTGGGGGCTGGACTAGCATCTCCCGCTTGATTCAAACTGGCCAATGAGAAGGGTACCTGTGGGGTGTAACTTTTTGACTGTCGATAAAAAGGGAAAGACTAAGCCAGTCGGGGAGCACGGCCATTTGGAATTCTTCTATGCCGTAAGCTCCCAGCTGGTGAATAAAGCCCTTCCTCTTATAAACGTGGTGTTTGGGTGCTCTTTCTCTCCGTTGGGCCTTGTCTTCCTGCAACAGTAGGATTCCCAGTATTCAGATAGTACCCAGATTATGAATGAGATAGGTTCTATAGATTTTTTTCTTAAGTTGAATTTGTATGCAACAAGTACATTTACTTATTACCTGAAGTTGCTTCCGTAAGTATCAGTGGTACATAAATCGGATGTTTATAACTCAGGGACTGCCTAAGAGGACACTTCCTACAATCTCTTCCAAGAGAAAAACATTTACTATCCCACCATTATGATGTTAGCTGAAGACTTTTTCTAAATGTTCTTTATCAAGTTGAGGAAGTTCCCCTCTATTCTGAATTTTCTGAGAGTTTTTATTATTAATGAGTGTTTGACATTTTCTTCATCCATTGATACATAAGAGCACATTATTTTTCTTCTTTCTCTTGTTGATTTTGTGTATTACACTGATTGATTTTTCAAATACTAACCTGGATTAAATCCCACTTGGTCTTTTAAACACTATTAGATTTGACTTGCTAGTACTTTGTTGAGGATTTTTGCATTTCTGTTCATGAGCTATATTGGTCTATTGTTTTTCTTTCTTGTAATGTTTTTTTCTTGTTTTGGTATTATGTTGCCTTCATAGAATGAGTTAGCAAGTATTATTATTTTTTTTTTTGTAGAGACAGAGTCCCACTTTATCGCCCTTGGTAGAGTGCCGTGGCATCACACAGCTCACAGCAACCTCCAACTCCTGGGCTTAGGCGATTCTCTTGCCCCAGCCTCACAAGTAGCTGCAACACCCAGCTATTTTTCTGTTTTGCAGTTTGGCCGAGGCCAGGTTTGAACCTGCCACCTTCGGTATATGGGGCTGGCGCCCTACTCGATGAGCCACAGGTGCCGCCCACAAGTATTATTTATCTATTAACTGATTAGCTTAAAAAGCTTCTGCACAGCCAAGGAAACAATCAATACAGTGAATAGATAACCTACAGAAGAGGAGACAATATTTGCATGCTACACATCCTATAAAAGTCTACTAATAAGAATCAACAAAGAGCTCATGCAAATAAGCATGAAGATGTCAAACAACCCCTTCAAAGTAGGCAAAAGACATGAACAGAAGCTTTTCAAAAGAAGGCAGAATAATGGCCAGTAAATACATGAAAAATGCTCAGCATCTCTAATGATCAAGGAAATGCAAATTAAAACCACAGTGAAATGTTACCCAACTCCAGTGAAAGTTGCTTTTATCCAAAAGTTCCCAAACCACAGATGCTAGTGTGGATATGAAAAGAAAGGAACACTTATATGCTGTTGGTGGGTCTGCAAACTATTACAGCATCTCTGGAAAGTAGTATGGAGATGCCTCAAAAAATTAAAAGTGGATCTACTATTTGATCCAGCAATCCCACTGGATTTGGGTATTTCCCCAAAGGAACAGAAATCATTCTATAAAAAAGACACTTGCAACTGAATGTTTACAGCAGCACAATTCACAATCACACAGATGTGAAAACAACCCAAGTGCCCATCAATACACGAGCAGATTAATTAAAATGTGGCATATGGATACCATGGAGTATTACTCAGTGATTACAAAAAGGTGAACCTTTTCTAACAACCTGGATAGAACTAGAGACCATTTGTTTAAGTGAGATATCATAAGAATGAAAAAAACCCACATATGCTCACTTTTAAATTGGAACTAAATGATCAATATGTATGTGTACATGTGGCAGTAAAATTAAATAGAAATCAAGCAGGTGGAAGGGGGGATGTGTCAATTCACACCTGAGGGATACAATACATCCAGCCTAGGGGATGGACACAATTAGAATCTTGATTCAAACTGTACAAAAGTAATGCACGTGACCCAAACATTTGTACCCCTATAACATTTGGAATTTTTTTTAAAAAGGTTTATGAATTATAACAAATGGACCATATTAATGTAAGATGTTAATAATAAAGGAAACCAAGTGCTAAGTATATGAGAACTCTCTATACTTGCTTCAGGATTTTTTCTGTAAATCTAAAACTGCTCTAAAAATAAAAATTTATATAATAGAATATGAACATCATATAATATTAAAATATTTCATGTATTAAAAACTGACTCACCATACTATAAACATGGTGCAATTAGGTATGTTTATTCATGCTAGATCTTGACATGTTTAACGTAATAATAAACTCCACAGATTCACTTTCCTGACATCAGACATTCTCCCTTGGTTCCCATGTATTTTATAGATTATTTGAAGAAATACAATGTGTTTCATGTATCAGTCTCATATGTTGACCTGTCTTTTTGTTTGTTTGTTTTCTGAGACAGAGTCTCACTCTGTTGCCCTGGGTGCCGTGCTATGGCATCATCATAGCTCACAGCAACCTTACTCTCTTGGACTCAGGCAATCCTCTTGTCTTAGCCTCCCCAGTAGCTAGGACTACAGGCACCTGCCACTATGCCCATCTAGGTTTTTCTTTTTGTTGTTGTTGTTGTTTCAGTAGAGACAGGGTTTTGCTCTTCCTAAGGCTGGTCTCAAACTCAAGCAACTTACTCACCTCAGCCTCCCAGAGTGCTGGGATTACAGGCACGAGGCACCACGCCTGGCCATGACCCCTTTTCTTTTATTTTTACTCTGAATTTTACTGATTACAGTCATCACAATAATTTCATGAAGTAGTTACATATTCATATTTTTCTTTTTAGGAGAGGAAGAAAATTGAAATACAATGAGGTGAAATGGTTCAAATGAGGTCCCGGAAAGCACATCTCCCAGGACTTATTCCTGGAAGCTGGTCTTTAAAGGTGCCTTTGGTCTAACATTTACAAAGTGCCCAGATAATTACATAGAAAACTGAATCATTCAAATACTTGGATTTTTACTGATTTGACATCAAATTTTTAGATACTTTATGGGGAAAGCTTATTTGTTACATCAAAATATTTTTGTTGCTTGGAATTGTGTTGGAAATATAGGGGGAAAACGTCTTCATCTCTAGAGAATGAATTCTTTCAAGCTAAAAATGATGTATTTCTAATTTAGTGGAAAAAAATTTGTTTAATTTCACTTCCATGGAGAATTAACAATAACATTTTATGTGACACTAGGAGAAAAGCAACAAAAACATGCTCCCATTTACTGAGGCTTTTGTAGAATGACAAATGAGACATTTGTTGAGGAACATCAGCTTATTTGTAGAGGATGTAGATTCAAAATTAGCAACATAAAGAATACTCCACTTGTAGGCAAATTTCACTGGTAAATTAAAATTAAATACTTTGACACAGTCATTAGATATATAAAAGAGAGTGCAATACATAATTGAATTGCTTTTCTCTCCCATTCTCCAGCCACTCATTCCCACTGAAAGTTACTTTCAAGAATATCTGTTATCTTCTGGTTAACATCTATTCTCTCTTCTTTTGATAAAAACACTTTGAGTTTCACTTGAGAGATCCCCTTCTCTCTCTCTCTCTCTTTTAGGTATAGCTTTATGCACCCTGCCCCACTCTGGGGGTATGAATATAATCCAAGTTCAATTTCCAGTGAACTGGAAAATCAGTTCATTCATCTCTCAGTATTGCTTCAAAGATGAGCATATGACTAATTGATAAAAGAAACTCCTGAAAATTTTTGGCAAAATTATTGTAAAAGAGAAGTTCTTTCTTTATTCTCATCCGTTGAACTGCCAGATGCTTTCTAGGAGCTATCTTTCCATCCCCCGTAATAAAGCCTACCTGAAAGTAAAAGCAACCAGAGGAAAACCAAAATTGAGATGTAGAGAAAATGAAGGAAATAGAGAAAGAGAGAGTCATTTCTGAATACCTAGAGGTAGCAGTACCTGATCCTTTGAATGTACCTGAATATTATTTTTTGGGGGGTGTAAATACAAGAGCCAGCAATTTCCTAATTTTTCTTAAACTATTCAAACTAGGATTTTTATCCCTTAAGCTGAATTGGTCCTGATTAATAATCATCTTTCTTTTTTACTAGATGTCAAAACTTTTACTCATCTTCAGAAATTTATTTGAAGACAATTATTCCATTAAGATTTCCTAGACTATCCCAAGCCCAAAACTCTTCCCCCTCTTACCTCTAATACATTCCTTCCTCCCACCCCTTTAACACATTGGTGTACTTATCACTCATTTGGCTTATTGATACCTTTGCATTGTTGAGGACATTATTAATCAATTTTCTCTATGTTTATGACTCATTTATTAATAAAATGCTAAGTTCCCAGAGGACAACATTGTCAAACACTGTTTCCCCACCAATGGTCCCTAAATAGTCTAGAATTTATTAACTAAGTGTTCTCAAATCTATGTATGAAGATCAAAGGAGAGTTCCCTTTATTACACTAAACAAATTTTAACTGTGCTAGTAACATTGTCGCAACCCCTAGGACCCTGGTCTCTATCACTGCAGAAAGGAACCAGGCAAGGTGCAGATTAGACATACAAGCTTGTAGGAGGCGGGCTAACCTTGATTGTAGGATAGCTCCGAGCAACCTCTGCAGAAGCCTTTTATTAAGACAGCACAAGACAGGTGAAGGAGTATTAGACAATGACTACGTGCCCAAGGCTCGGGTTCTTTCTCCACAAGGAGCACCTGCCTACGAATTGCCCAAGGGCCTGACCCCAGCTGCAAATCATCTTGCTCAGCGGTCATCAGGCTCTTGGCGTCTTCTACCTAACATGAAGACTTGCAAAGGCTCACAATTTTTATTACTCTGCCTCCCTTAATTCACAAGTAAAGAAATCATATCTTTAGGACCTATAGGAAATTAGTGAAGGCAAAAGGGAACTGACATGTTTTGATTATTCATAATGTACTAAACACCATCTTTGGGCCTTACATATATTTACCTTTCTTATTCCTCATAACAGTCCATCAAAGTAAGTCTTACTATTCCTTCCTACTTAAAAACTAAGCTGTAGTCCCAGCTACATGGGAGGCTGAAGCAAGAGAATCGCTTAAGCCCAAGAGTTTGAGTTTGCTGTGAGTTGTGATGCTGCGGCACTCTACCAAGGGCAACATAGTGAGACTCTGTCTCAAAAAATAGAAATAAAAAATAAGGAAACAAGCTCAGAAAAGTTAATAAATTTGTACACAATCACACCCTAGTAAATGTATACTAAACTTTATACATGCATTTGTCTTTGTATTCCCACCATCCAGCACAGTGTCTATAACATAAAGGGCAGTCAAAAATACTAGAGGAAGGAAGGAAGGAATGAATGAATCAACAAATGAATGAACAAACAGCAGCACCAAGATTAAGCTTTGTTTTTTTTATTTTGGTTCCAAATCTCCATTATACGGTGCCACCTTCAAACAGAATCATAGCCAAAACAATGCTGTATACATTTTTTTTTTTTTTTGAGACAGAGCCTCAAGCTGTCACCCTGGATAGAGTGCTGTGGCATCACAGCTCACAGCAACCTCCAATTCCTGGGCTCAAACGAGTCTCCTGCCTCTGCCTCCCAAGTAGCTGGGACTACAGGCTCCCGCCACAATGCCCAGCCATTTTTTGATTGCAGTCGTCATTATTGTTTGGCGGGCCCCAGCTGGATTTGAACCTACCAGCTCAGGTTTATATGGCTGGCGCCTTAGCCCATTGAGCCACAGGCGCCAAGCCAACAATGCTGTATACTTTTGCCTTTTGTTTTTAAATTATGTTGACTCACTTCGTACCATTCAGATGAAAAGATTGGTATTTCCAGATTTCAACAGTAAAACTTTGCAACTGAGATGAACCATAGCAAATGAAGCACCCTGGTTAGATGTTAAGGCTTTTGGGTTAGAAGAGAATCTACATACAAATTCTGTTTACTCATATCATGCTCTTGGACAAATTACCTATGCTCAGATTACTCATATAATGATAGTATCTTTCTGGTAAAATTGTTATGCAAATTAAATAAAATGCCCAGCATAGCATTTGGCTTATAGTAATCTTTCACTAAGGTTATTTACTGTTATTACTGTAATATTTCCTTTTGAAGTCTGAACCAATATTTCTATGGCCATGTAAGACTTGGTAATATATAAGCAGTTAAGATTTTCAAATATTTTTAACAATTTAGATGTGATTTAGAATTTTATTTTATTTTATTTTATTTATTTATTTATTTGAGACAGAGTTTCACTATGTTGCCCTCTGTAGAGTGCTGTGGTGTTGTAGCTCACAGCAACCTCAAACTCTCAGGCTCAAGTGATTCTCTTGCCTCAGCCTCCTGAGTAGCTGGGACTACAAGTGCGCAACACAATGCCCGGCCATGTTTTTTTTTTTTCTTGATTGTAGTTGTCGTTGTTTAGCAGGCCCAGACCAGGCTCGAACCTGCCACCTTCAGTGTATGTGGCTGGCACCCTACTCACCGAGCTACTAGCACTGAGCTATGTTTTAGAATCTTAAAGAAAACACAGAAATACCACTTACTAATAGATCAACAGATATTCATAGGAAAATTCTTTTTTTTTTAACAAGTGAACAGTTTATTAAGAATTAAACAAAGGTATGATGTGATACAGTAGAAACAAGACACTTAAGATAGGTATAATAGTACTACTCACACAAAAACTTAAGTTTCACCTCAAAAAAAATCACAAGACAAAAGAGAAAGCAATTTCACTGTTATAAAATAAGATATTTCATGCAAAGTATTAACTCTGCCCCCACAAAGCCCAATTGCTTGTTTTGTAAAATCACTGTGGTCTATGCGTTTATGACAGTTTGAACTTTGTTATTTCATTTAATTCATTGCTTAATTACTGTTTTCCTATGAATGATTATACTGTTAATATGTTGGCATAGCAGTCTTTCCAGATAGTTTTTTGTTTGTTGGAAGGTTGGGCATAGGAAAATTCTTATAACTAATATGAAGAAGAACTTATAATTCTTATAACTAATATTAACATGGAAGACACTCTCATAAACATAGAGAAGTTAACCAGTTACTCAAGCCAAAATCTAGAAATCTGACTCTTATCCCCCTCCATTTGGGTCATTAAATACCTTCATCTCATTCCAGTTAATTACCAAGGCTTACAGACCTATTTTACAGATGGGTAAGTTGAGTAAACTGCCCAAGTCGCACAGCTAGTAAACAGGGATTTAAACCCAAGTGATCTGAGATGGAGAAAGAGAAATGACTTAATCTTAGGAACAGAAAGGACAAGGAAGGCTGGGCTGCCAATCCACAGATCTCAATTACTCAAGGTAGAAGCTGTGTGTTAGGGTAAGCACCATGGTCTGTATGCTCCAGGACCTGGTATCGGAGTAGGGCCTGACTTCCAAGCCTTTAGCAGCTCATAGCAGCCATTTTGTGGGCTAGGGAATTTGAATCTAAATGTTCTGTTTGTTTTTATGACAGCCGATATGCCCAGCTATGTAAAGATAAGAATTTTCAGTTTTCTACTTTTGGCAGAAAAGTAACACATTTATGAGTGTGAAACTGCTTTACATTTTAGAAAAAGAATTGTACTGTGGAAATGAAAAATTTGTTTTCCCCTGTTTTGTTGGAAAAAAAAATTTGCAGTCAGAACTTGCACCCTTGGGTGCCTCCCATATACTGTGGTGTTGAATGAGCCTCTTCCTCTAACATAGTTGCTATTAGGGCGTAGATTCTTTCTTTTTAAATGAATTTGCCTTGACTTTCAAGCTGGTAGGTGTGTAGTTGAAGATTTATAAGTTATATGTTCCTAAGAGTAAACATGAGTATAAAGCTATTTGAGAATCCTACTTACCTGTCATAAATTATCTGATACTCAATTTCACTGATTATCCACAAGCAATATGAAAAAAAAGTGAGGAATTACAAAATTAAAATCAGTCTTATGTCAATGATTCTAATTTCCAGGGCCCAACCCTGAATCTTCCCGTTTGGTCAGGCTCACTCCCAAGGTACAGCCGCCACAGGATCACAGGCCTCTGTGAACTCTTGCTTGCTAGTTGATGACCCAGTCTTCAGAGAAAATACATGTACTGTATCTTATTTTCAGCCTCTTTCTAAGGTCGCATTTTTACATGTTAATAGAATAAACCAAACTTTGGGCAAGCAAATGGAAAAACTCTCAGCAATTCTTACATAATCACATCAAAATTAATTGATTATAATCCAATTCAGTCTTCAAAATATCTCTAAATACCCAAATACATCAACTATTCTTAGGCTAGGACTTTTTCATTGACAATGTTATTTCCTGGAGGTGTATTAGTCATTCAATTATAATGCTTTTTGATCACCAAGGAAGTGTTTAACGTATTAAATCAATGAAACTATAATATATTAGGGAAACAGAACATCATATTCAAGATCTATTCAAACTCAGTTTATAATTCTTATATCAATATTATTATCTCTGTGTATTTGTAGGCTGACATCTCATACTCACATATGTGCTTATGCAACACAGTGAAAAGATCACCAAATCTTGAGTCAGATAAACCTGGGTTCAAGTATTCTGTTTCTGCTGTTAACATAATATTATAACCCAGAGAAGTTTATTTAACCCCTTTGAGCTTTATTTGCTTCATTTACAAAATAGAAACAATAATGAAAATAGCTGAAAATATTGAGCAATTATTACTATGTGTGAGATCAGGGTACATGTTGTTGAACCCTAATTTCATTTACTTCTCATCACAGTTCTGTGGGAGAAGTGACTTTATTATCCCCCTTTCTCAGATGATGAAACTGAGGCTCAGGGAAGTTGACTAATTTGCTCAAGGTCATAAAGCTAAAAAGAGACAGAGCTGGGACAGGGGCTTGTGTAACCTCAATGTCTATGTTCTTACCACTACTCAAACTGTTTATTCTACAGACTTTTTATAATGATCGAAGACAAAATATATATATCATCAAGGGTAGGACCTAGCCCATAATATATATCCTCCATAAATTTTAGCCAACATTATTAATAAACAACATATAAATAACAGTTCTTGGTTAAATGATGTATTAACATACGATTATGACTGTGTTTCTTCTTCAGCTTTTCAAGTCAGCATTTGGTGATGAACTTCCTACCAAGAGATTCGCCAATATTTATTGAGCTGTGTTGTGGCAGGCACTTTGCTCACCACTATGGATCTGGTAGTGTGTAAAATGGGTAGTCTCTGCTCTCACAAATTCACAATGCACAGGCTGCTGGACTGGATTAAAACTGAGGAGAACAATCTCTTACAGGAGTCAAAAGTACCATCCATAAAGCCTACCTTTATGCTACTAAAAATGACAGCAGAGCTGAGCATGGGCAAGTCAACAAGAGGAATCTCACGATGTTATTCACTTCCCAATTTAAAAATATTTTTGCCCCAGTACAGGAAGACAAATACTGTATCATCTCACTTATATGTGGAATCTGAAAACATTGAACTTACAGAAACAGAGCACCACGGAATAGTGGTGGCCAAGGGCACAGAGGAAATGGAGAGATATTTGTCAATAAGCACAAACTTTACATCATAAGATGAACAAGTTCTGGGGACCTCATTAGGTACAGAATGGGTGGTGATGAATATTGTAATTAATTAAATGGTGGTAATCATTGTACAATGTATATTACATCTTACCATCACATTGCATGCTTTGAATATATTCAATCTTTATAAAGTAAAAAATATTTAAATTAAAGACAACTTTTTCAAATTTTATAGATATCCTTGCATCACTTCCATTTTCATTCAAGCTGTGTATAAGTCAGCTTTCCCAAAAGTTTTGCATTTCTAAGTTTAATTCTGGGCTCTCTGGATCAAAGCACTAGTGTATCTCTCAAGCGATCCTATTTTGAGGTCTATCTTTATGTCTAGGATCCTAGTTTATGATTTAAAACTAGCAACCAACTGGGCGGTGCCTGTGGCTCAAAGGAGTAGGGCACCGGCCCCATATGCTGGAGGTGGTGGGTTTAAACCCAGCCCTGGCCAAAAACTGCAAAAAAAAAAAAAGCAACCAACTAAAAAAGTCTTCTCAAGACACCATAATTACAGCTAATTACTAATTATGTATTTTTTTTTTACCATTTATCCAGCAGCTTCTTTTTATGTCAGATAGATCCCAAAAGCTAAATCTGTCCTCTGGCAGGAGAACTATTATACTGCTTATTGCCTCTTATTCCTTGTGTTATTCTGTCCTTAATTATGCTGTCCACGAGGGATTCTATCACTTGAGGGTCTGTTACCAAGAAATCAAATACATGTAGCAGCTGTTTATTTGCAAATACAGAATGTCACATGGTACAGAGAGATAGTTACTTTTTTATGTTAGTACCTTCTCATTTACATGAGATTGTCCGCTATCCTTTTCCCTTTTCAATTCTGCATGTAAAATAAATAGCCTTGTTTTCCTTTTCTAACAAACTCTACTGCAATAGAAATAACTGAAATATCACCTAGAGTCTCAGTTAGCCAAAGCATCACAGCGCATACAGCTCAAGCTGTCAGTAGCAAAAGTGGCATCAATCATAATAATAACAGCAAAATGAGCAAGCATTATGTTCTTCCTACATGCCAGGCACTGCCCGAGACTTAACATGTAGTATCTCATTTATTGTTCATCATAACCCCATGACACTTGTCCACGTTTGTGGGAAGCCACGGGGGACTCCCCCCTCTTTTGCTCCTGCTATGGCTGAGGTTTGACCTTCGCTGAGAAGAAACTGGCAAAAGCCAAAACAGGGAGTAAAAAGTCCAGATGCTCAGAACTAGAGATAAACAGCAAGGCAGTTTTAAGGTAAACAGCACAGCAGTTCCCAAGGAGTAAGAGAATGCCAAAGAGAAACTTAATTGACCTTTTTCCCTGTGAGAATATAAAAGCATGG